>PVIY010024905.1:19295-37513 GCA_004026745.1 Myrmecophaga tridactyla
TGTGTGTGTGTGTGTGTTCAATTCTGGACTGTATACATTGGTAGAACAGAGTCTTAGGAACTTTCATGTATTTTCCACTCTTGATTATTCTTTTTTTGTAGAAAAGGTTTGACTTCTCCTTCAAAAGTCCATCTTATAGTCCTTGTTTCTCAGAAGAATTGAAATTTCTTAGTTGGTATTTTGCACTTTTAATAGACTCTGGGGTAGAGGGTGATTCTTCCCTTTATCTTTATTTTTGACAAGAGAAGGAAATAAGACATGGACATAAATGTAAGGGGCAAAGTAATATGTGGTGTAACACCAATGGCAGTACAGTGATGGGAGCCTACAGTGGAGGACCCAACAAATCACTTTCATTACCCAAGGGTGTTGCAGGGTGAAGAAGAAGCCAGTAAATTCTGTAATCATGGGTCTGTTTGTTCAGAGCACTAGAACCTGGAATTTCTAAAAGCAGGAAAAGAGAATTTTAGAATTAGCAGCCATGAGTATCATTTCTTGGAATAGTTTCCTGGAAGAGACAGCCCAAAGGCAGGAAGATGGTGAAAAAGTAACCTTTAAGAACTTTCAAACTATTAATTCAACTAGAATGGACTGAGGCAGGCTTGGAACTGAATGCTCTACCTGTCTTATCTCAATAATCTTCCTATCAACCTAGTCAGCTTAGAGAGGATAAATAAAGAAAACTTTACGAGGTTCACATTTAGTAAGTGCAAGAGCCAGATCATTATTCTATCAGACCCCAAAACATAAGCCATTTACCATTAGTCTAAGTGTCAGAGGTGCTGAAATGAATTAGATGGTGCCTGCACTCAAGGACCTTATGATCAAATGGGTGTGGAAGTGATGTAAGCAAATAAAAAAAAATGGCACAACAGGTGCTATGATAGGAACATTACAAGAGTCATTAGTGCACAAAGAAGGGCATTCTAAGTAATAGGGATAGTGGGTCAGGAAAGGAAGAAGAGTCTTGAAAGGTGAGTTGGCCAGAAATTTTCCTCAGGCCATCTTTCTTCTCTTTTCTTGAGTTCCTGAGTCACCAGACGATTCTGTATTCAACTTAACTTTCAAGATAGTGCCTTTAATTCAACTAGTAGGCATTGAGCACTGGCTACATGAAAAGCTCCTCTCTAGAAGTTGAGAGGGAAGAAAATATAAAACATGGTCTCAGTTGTGCAGTAGGTAATGGGGGAGAATGAGGGATGTAGGCATACCATGCTCAAGCCGTTGAGAGCAGGGGGAGTTGGGGGTGGGTGGGTCTCTCACTGGAACTTCAGTAGAGAAGGCAACCTTGGCGTTCTGATGTAAGAAAGGGGTTGGAATTGGTGAAGGGGTGGTGTTCCTGGCATGGAGGTGTGGCATGTGCAAAGTCTTGGAGATGGGGCCAAGGAGAGGTTTGCTGGTCTGAAGCAGATTCTTGTTGGGGAAGGGGGATAATTGGTGTGAATGGGAGGAGTTGGGGCTGCTTTGGAAATACTTTCTGAATGTTAGACAGATTGAGGACTTTCTCTCTTCTAACACTGTTTTTCCCACCACCTGCCTGTATGGCTGCAGAGCTCCTGGCTGGGGAGTTGCTCTCAGATCCACCCCCACTTTGCCTGTGGTTGACTGACCCTCCTCTCACTCCACTCTCATTGCTCTGTGGGGAGAGCCAGCTTCCTACTACCCAGCTTGCTTTGTTGTGGTTTTCTTGGCCAATTCCAGTGTCGTTTCAACTTGTCATTTCTGGAGTTGGTATTTTTAAGATCATAAATCTCTATGGTTTAGGGCTTAGGGGCTGACTTCCAAGGGTCTCCTGGCCTTATACCTAGTATAGCATTTCTTAGCCCCAGACACTGCCTCGGGCACCATCAAATTCCTCCTTCTATGGTTTGGTTCATGCTCCAGGGCATTCACGTGCTCTGTGTACCACACATCCTTTTATCTCTATGTAAACATGCAAAATTCTTCATTCTGGATGGTGAAACCTCTATAATAATAGAGGATGAGCAAGTTTCCCTGCTTGGTGGAGTTGTTCTAAATATGGAATTTTCAAAAATCACTTATCAGCAAATTTGTAGTAGTTTCTCTTACTTTTCAACCACAATTCAGAGTATTTCTCCATCGCAGAGCTCATTTCCATTACATATAGTAGGCCTTTTCAATAGCCTCCCTTTCCTTCTTCCTTCCCCCAGTGGACTCAAGACTCCGAGGAAAATGGGACACAGTTCAAGGTAAGGTTGCAGAAGGTGGTTTTGTCTTCCTACAGGTCAGATCACAGACTTTCAGATCAATTTACTAAACATAACGTCAACACCCACTATGAGCAAGGTCCTGTGCTGGGCACGGTGGGCAATGCCCATGTGTATAAGTCACATCTCTGCTTTAACTTCCCAGAGGACAAAAACCCAATCACATTAACAAGCAGTGTACTGAGTTGAATGGTGGCCCTGCCATAACATATGTCCATGGCCTAATGTCTGGAACCTGTGAATGTCACCTTATTTGGAAAAAGGACTTTGCAGATGGTAATTAAGTAAAGGATCTTGAGATGAAGAGATCCCATCTAGATTACCTGGGTGGGTCCTAAATCCAAAGGTAACTGTCCTTATAAAAGACACTCAGAGAACAAGACAGACAGAGGGAAAGGTGTTGTGACAATGGAGGCAGAGATTGGAGTAACACAGCCTTAGGCAAAGAAATGCAGGCAATCACCAGAAGCTGGAAAGAGGCAAGGCACAGATTTCTGCCTAGAACCTCTGCATAGAGTGTGGCCCTGCCAAACTTTGATTTTGTACTTCTAGCTTCCAGAACCATGATAGAATAAATTTCAGTTGTTTTAAACTACCAAGTTTGTGGTGATTTCTTACAGCAGCCCTAGAAAATGAATATAGGAGGCTTTGGGAAAGAAGACTTGTTATGGTAGTTTCATTATTTAATGTGCCCAAATAGTTATTAAATTGGATATATTAACATCACTTGAGTTTGATGCATGTTTATCCTCTCTGCAAGTTTTAGCATCCTGAGTTTCAACCCTGACACACGATCTTTTGTCTTGGATTGCTTTGATATAAGACTTTCAAAGCAATGTTTTCTTGATATAATTTGGGCCTCAGTAATCATAGCTTTTGTAGTAGCCAGCTTTTTAAATAACATTTTTAATATATAAGAAATACATTTTAAAGTACATTTTAACAAGTAGTTATAGAACAGATTTCAAAGTTTGGTATGGGTTACGGGTCCACAATTTTCCTCCCTCTAGCTGTTTCAAGACACAGGTGACTAAAAAGAAATATTAATGTAGTGACTTAGTAGTCATCCTCATTTGTTAAATCCTAACTTCTCTGTTGTAACTCCTCCTTTTCCTTTCATCCTTCTCCCAATCTTTAAGGATATTTGGACTGTGCTTAATCTAACTTTTTCATGTTGGAAAGGGGTGTTGACAATATGGGATAGGGGGACGAAAGTGGTTGATGTTCTTGGAGAGATTGGTACCTCTGGGTTTCAGGACTTGTTTGGCCTAGGAACCATCTGAAGGTTTTAGATTTCTGAAAAACAAACTTAGTACGTTAAACTTAAGTAGAATCTCAGCTAGAGCCCTGGGTGTTCTTTAGGGTTAACAGGAATATGAACTAGCGTTTGGCAAACTGTGGCAATTAGCAATATCTAGCTTAAACTTGCACAGGAGTCATCTCCAGAATAGCCTCTCTACTCTATTTGAACTCTCTTAGCCACTGATACCTTACTTTGTTGCATTTCTTTCCCCTTTTGGTTAGGAAGACATTGTTGATCCCACAGTGCCAGGGCTAGGTTTATCCCTGGGAGTCATGTCCCATGTTGCCAGGGAAACTTTCACCTCCGAATTTCAGGGACCACGGCGGGAGGAGGGTAATGATTTTCCTTGTAGATTTGGACTTAGAGAGAGGCCACATTTGAGCAACAGAACTGGTTTCCTGGGAGCAACCCATCAGACATGATTATGGATAGTCTTAGCTTCTCCACTACAAAAATAAGTTTCGTAGGGGGAAGACTCAAAATCAAGGGGTTGGCCTGTTTTCTTTGGAGTCCCTAATGTTTGGGAGAGTACCAGGGGTTTCCCAGGTGGGAAAGTTTAGTAGTTTCATATTTTGGGTATAATAGTGAACCTTGTGGTGGACGCTTTTAATGATTAACACTACAAATATAAATAAGTTTTTTCATGAACCAGAACAAATGTATGACACTTTTACAAAGAGTTACTAGTAGAGGGGCATATGGAAAAAAATGTACCTATTGCAAACTCTGGACTATAGTTAACAGTAATAAATTAATATTCTTTCATCAACAGTAACGAATGTACCACACTAATACTAAGGGTCACCAATAATGGAGGATAAGGCACATGAGGTGTTTTGGGTTTCCTTTTTTTTTTTTCCTTTTAAAATGGGCAGGCACCAGGAATCAAATCTGGGTCTCCAGCATGGCAGGCAAGAACTCTGCCCACCCTGGGTTTCCTTTTTTATGTGTATTTTTAATTTTTGTTTTTGGAGTTATGAAAATGTTCTAAAATTGATTGTGGTGATGATTGTGCAATTATGTGATGATATTGTGAGCCATTGATTGTGTACATTAGATGGATTATATGGTGTGTGAATATATCTCAAAATTTGCATTAAAAAAGTAAACTATTTAAATTTGAGTCATCATGAACTATTTACTACAAGAACTGCAAACATCTGATGTGTGCAGAAATGATCTGTTCCATTCCCAGCCCTTGCTGTCATGCCTGGGTCACCTGCAGTGGCACAGTCAAGAGCTTTCTACCCTTAGACCTGGAAGACCACATTTTGTTTTTCTATATTCTGGGATCATTTTAAGAACCAATCTAGGCCAAGATCTACCTTATTTGGTTTCTGTGTAACCTTGCTCTGGGATATGAACTAACAAACATCTTATCTGTTTTAACCTAGGACTGACTTCCTAGACCAGAGATGAATCCAAGAGCTAGCTATTTGCATCTTACACAGAGAGCACAGACTCAAAATATATCACTTCTTTGTGCCAGCTAGGTCCAATGGAGGAAGGAAAGGTTCCCAATTCATCAGAAGGGAAGGGCTCCAGCTCTGACCACCCAGCCTGGGAGCAGATGGCAGAGAGTGGGGGTGAGTTCTGCCCCACAAACTTTGTTGGACCTGGTTGCTGGATCAGCTTCCTCTGATCCTAGGAGAAGATGTCATATGCGTGATTAATTCACTCTGGCAACAAAAGCACTAGTGATACAAGACTAAATTTATTCTTTCATAAACACATGAATAGTGTCTATTCAGGGATCATCTGTAGAGGGTCTTTAACTTTAGAGAACTTATTTAAAGGCTGTGGGACTTTCAAGTGATAAGGGGGCAGTCTAGGTAAAGCCAGAGAAGAATGTGATTCATTATGAATTTGCTAAGTACACATTTAATTCACATTTAAGGAGCATTTGCTATGTGCCACACGCTATGCTAGCACACTGATATATGTAATTTCATTTAGTTTCAACACAATGTTGTGAGATAGATATTAGAGTTATCTGAGTACAATGGAAGTTATAGAATTTACAAACTGGGTGGGCCACGGTGGCTCAGTGGCAAGAACGCTTGCCTGCCATGCCAGAGGACCCGGTGCCTGCCCATGTAAAAAAAAAAAAAAATTTACAAACTGCGCCCTTAGCAATTATGTGGCACAGCGCCAGAATTTGAACCATCACATCATGAAAAGAATTACAGGGATCTTCCTGTTTGGAAATCCCTGGATAAACTATGAAAGTTTAAAGTTTTGCTTTCTCATAGTAACAGTTATTGCTGAGGACATAAATATAAGCAGATAAGAAAGCAAAAATCAGGTGGATTCATAGATTGCTTGATGCAAGAAACAACAGAAAAACATCAGGGCTTTTCTTCTTGACTTATCAGGCACTAATGAGGAGCTGAGGCTAATGATGTCAACCTATAAAGGGTTAATGCTTGCTGTAGTTGCAAGCAATATGATGATATGATAGACAGCATCAATTAAAGAATCACTTTTTCACAAACTTAATTGAGTGTAGTTGTTTAATAAGTACCTGGTAAAAATGAGCTCAGAGAGTTGCAGTTGTTTCTCTCAGCTTTGCTGGGAGATCTGAAGGAAACAGTGTAATCCCAGAGACCTACTAAGCCATGCTGGAAACAAGCTGCATGGCTGGAGGAGGCTGTCCATCAATATCCCAGCCTCAGGTTGCTGGTTGTGGTGCAGCAAATGCTCCCCTGAGTTATTCCTTCCTGGAGTTTAGGTACCACTGGGCTAAGACCATCTCTGGAGATGGTCGTGTTGACTGTTGTGAAACCACAACGCACACCCTAGTGATTTTATTTTTACGATTGAGGAAAACAGTCTGCAGGGGTTTCCTGTTCTGGCTGCATTCTCCCAGACACTGTTCTCTGGATGGAAGGTGGGTGTCCCAATCCTGATGTCCTGTTCCCTCCTTCCCATATTTCCAGTCCACACATGAGCCAGAAAATGGAACCATGTAGGGACCTGGGCTGAGGGGCAGTGTCCAGATTTGACACCCATTGCGACCTTGCTGGTAGGTGGTGTGTCCCATCCCCTGCTGCTCCCCCAGCTCCCTCAGAATCCCCATGCTGTCATTGCTGCAGTTTGGGTTCTCAGAAGTGGATGGGGCTAGAGCAAATGTGGTGACCTGTAGAGAAGAAACCAGTGGGAGAGCTAACATCAAAATCATTAGGAGAAGGTCAAGGCCAAAGTCAGATACATCAGTTTGGAAGGCCAATGAAAGGGCAGAAGCAGGTCTGAAAAGGACAAGGTTTGGAAGTGTGCAGAACTGGAATGGAAGGACAGCAACATCAGGAATAAAAGGAGGAGGACTCTGAGCCCTCTAGGTTGTGTTCCCTTGTCAACCTCCTCTCCTATGTCTCACTCTCCACCCCAACCCATCACCTCCAGTCACGCTGGGCTTTCTTTTTGTCCCTCAAATCTACCAGGCTTGTACCCCACCAAGGACCTCTCCTCCCCTTGGCTTAGAATACTCTGCCCCCTGGCTGCTTCCTTCTTATCACTTTGATTTCAGTTCAGATGTCATCTTGTCACTCTCCCTAGATAGAAGTGCTCACCTCCAACCCCACCCCCCATCATGCTCTCCATTCCATTGCCTTAATTTCATAGTATTAGGTGCTATCTGATGTTAAGGTGCTGTATGTATATATGCATGGGTCTGTCTTCTCCACCTAGAATGCAGATTCCAAGAAGGTGGAGGCCATCTGCTTTGTTCATTGGTATATGTCAAGCATCTATAATCAGTCCAATATTTATGGAGCATGACAGGTGCTCCAAAAATATTTATTGGATAAATGGGTTTCCTGACTGATCACTGGGACATGTCAGTGGCTTGTCTTATTACCTGTTAGCCACTGATAAAAGATCAAGAAAGTCTTCCTGCAAAGAGCTGGGAAATAGGGGAGGACAGGCACTTCCTCTCCTGTAGACCACCACAGACCCTTCCAAAGTAAAGCCAGACCCTACTTGCATTGCAAAGGGGGAAAATAGAGAATATATTCAGGTATAGCTCAGAACCTGGGGATAAGTTGGGACTTGCTATTTTGGAGCACTGAGGGTAAAAATGGTTAGTGAATAATGGATTGTCTGAAAGATATGAGAGGTGGCATGGAACTGATAGGGCCCTTTTTGAATTGTAGCAGCAGGGTTTGTATGTAGTTTTGTATGTTAATTAGGGTACGTGAGCTGCTATGTAAACCCCGTTGAATAACACCTCCAACTCTGCAGAAGTTTATCTTTCCCTGGCTGCAGTGCCAAACAGGTACACAGCTCTTTTCCAGGCAGTGACTACTGGCCTCGGGCTACTCCACCAAGGCTCCACCACTAGCAACTTCTAGCTCCCAAGGTCACATTGCTGGGCTGCCTCAGGCCAGCAGGAAGGGTGAAGGAAAGTTTGGAGAAGGCATCTCTGCTTCTTAATGACCTCAGTCCAAAATGGTACACGTCAGTGCTACTTGAGCTCCACTTATGAGAAATGGTCGCTCAGTCTCACGATACACGAGGAAGCTGGAAATACAATTTTGGCTGAGCATCACTTCCCAGGCTTAACTCCACACTCTGGCAGGGGAAGTGTGTGTTATGCAGAAGGCTTAGCCATCCCTGCCAGAGTCTTCTGAGTTTTTTTTTTAGGGTCCTCATTACAGGGGTTTCTTAATAGGACCCACTGTCAGCTGCCCATTTTTATTTAATATGGCATTAGTTAAAATTGGTTGTTCTATAGACCAAAGCTGGCAGCCTGTGGGACAGGTGAAGAAGGCTTCTGAGATGATGCCTGTGTGTGGTTTGGCAGCTGCAGTCCTAGAGAAGAGTGTGTGGGAGTAACAGGTGGGGAAATCTCCCCCTGATGGCTTCCTTGAACCACCTGTTCCCAAATCCTGGTTTAGCCACCCAAGTTGGTCTTGTTCCTGCATTCGCAGTTACCTGTGACCATTTCCCTGGAGTGTCTTGGGCAACTGGGACCCCAGAACGTGTAGTTCCCTGGTGGCCATTTCCCTCCCTGCCCTTCAACCTAACCCCTTTCCCCCCATTGTCCTCAGGAAGGTGTAGATAAAAGCAGGTGTAAAGGGGCTTGCCCTCTGCTGTAGGGCATCAACCAGGCTCAAAGAGCAAGGGATAAAAGCTAAGTTGTGTCACCAAACGTGAAGTGCAGATGAAGAGATGCTAACTATGAATATTATTGGAAACATTTTCAATAGGAATCTGTAGAAATGTTGAAAATAGTCTTAGGACTTAGAAAAAATATTTATTTTTTCATTTACTCAGTGACCATTTTTTATTATGAAAGTAATATATGAAAAGCAGTTCAATGTGGCTCCATGTAGTGGTAATTTGTATAGCAGTTTGTCTCTGAAATGTTTTCCTAAAATAGACATAGTAATGCATGTGTATGTAAAGTAATCAATTACAGAAAATAATATATGGTATTTTTTATACTAAAAAATCCATTCTCTGAGTGTTACTATGCCATGAAAGGAACATTAAAAGCCTTGAAACAAAAAACCCTAAAAACTTTGATTCCACTTTAGATAAGTTAGAGGAAATCTAAGAAGTTTATCTAGGAAAACTAGATAGGCTATATCTTGTGATTTAAGTCCTTTGAAAATGTAAAGACAGGTTGCTCTATCACATGCCTCAACAAGGTAAACAAGAGAAGGTTAGAGTATCTTACATTCAGCTAACCACAGAGTACAGTGAACAAAAAGCCCATTAAGACTTGCCTGGTGGGACAAAGGTCCTGTTTCAAGTTAAAACTATGCAGGCTCTGTTTCTTGTCATCACAATTACAGTTGCTTTCCTCATGCTTGCTGACACACAAGAAGAAGGAGCAAAAAGCTTTCTAAGTCATTTTCTTTTTTTTTAACTATGTAGTTTTTATTTTACTGCCTGGAAAAGTAATGCTTTAAACTGGAAGGCTTATGATAACCAAAAATGTTGAAAAATGTGTTTGTTATAGCAAACTGGAGTCATTTACTAAGCCATAAATTGTTTGTATAGAAAATTGAATTTGCTTACTGAGGCTATATATGAACTCCCCAGCCTTAAGTTAATTAACCCACTACTCTCATAAATGAATTTGCCAGCTTTATGTTAATTGACTTTCCACTAGATGTACTGTGTGTATTCTCTTGTTACTGAGGAAAGCAACCAATTCTAATCTAGTTTTCTCTCCAAAGGCCTGTTTCAAATAATGGGTGCCTTTTGCAGATTTTGACTCAAACACAGTGCCTTAGTTTCCTAGCTGCAAAAACAAATACCGTACAATGGGTTGGCTTCACAACGGGAATTTACTGGCCCAGTTTCAGAGGCTGGAAGGCTTGCTGCCTCTCAGGGTTGGTATCTACTGGCCTGCTGGCAGTCTTTGGGGTTCCTTGGCTTTTCTGTCATATGGCAATGCATATGGCACCATCTTCTTTCTGTTCTGGGTTCTATTAACTTCCAGCTTCTGGCTGCTCCTTGTGGCTTGTCCTTCCATGTGCAATTTCCTTTGCTTATAAGTACTTCAGCCAAATTGGATGAAGGCCCACCCTCATTTACTTGGGGCATACCTGAACTAATAACAACCTCAAGGGTCCTATTTAAAAATGGGTTCACATCCAAAGGACCAGGGGTTGGGACCTGAACATGCCTTTTGTGGGGAATTCAATCCCCAACACCTAGGATAGAGTTTTATTC
The DNA here is from genome assembly GCA_004026745.1 of Myrmecophaga tridactyla. NCBI lineage: Eukaryota > Metazoa > Chordata > Mammalia > Pilosa > Myrmecophagidae > Myrmecophaga > Myrmecophaga tridactyla. The sequence continues at coordinate 29,511 of PVIY010024905.1, forward strand.
TTCCACAATATAATCTTAGTCAACAAGAGCTAATTCTTGAGACTATACTTTGTTCTCTACATATATTAGCTTTTATATTTTAGGTCAGTGGTCTTTCATACACTACATTGCAAATATTTTTCACCCAATGACTGCTCTATCATTCTATCCTATGTTGTGTGCATTTCGCAATGTGCACTACTTACTGTGGCTTCTTTTTTTTCTGCCAATTACTTGACATTCTATGAATTTTTTTGAACTGAAGGAGCTGGAAAAGGTGCATGAGCGATGGTGCTGGACCACTAAGAAGCAGGTGGTAACATCTTGGTGCATGTTATAGTGTGAGTTTTATGGTATCTGGAGTTTATTCATGGATACAATTGAAGGAGTGAGGGTAAAGGTCAGTAAGCAATTAGAGACAGGTGGACATCTGTGCTGGTTTGAAGCTATGTGCCCCATAAAAGGCCATATACTCTTTTTTTTTAATTGATAAATCTTAAGATATAAACATTTCATACATGGTTTACAATTAATGGCTCCCAATATCATCACATACGTGTGCATTCATCACCATGATCATTTTATAGAACGTTTGCATCACTCCAGAAAAAGAAATAAAAAGAAAAAAAACCTCATACATACCATATCCCTTACTCCTCCCTCTCATTGACCACTAGTATTTCCATCTACCCAATTTATTTTAACCTTTGTCCCCCCATGATTCATTCATTCTCCATCCATATGTTTTACTCATTTGTCCACATCCTAGATAAAGGAGCATCAGACACAAGGTTTTCATAATCACACAGTCACATTGTAAAAGCTATATCGTTATACATTTGTTTTCAAGAATCAAGGCTACTGGATTCTCAATGGTTTCAGGTACTTCCCGCTTGACATTCTAATACACTCTAATATACCATAATCCAAAAAAGGTATCTATATAATGTGTAAGAATAATCTCCAAGATAACCTCTTGACTCTGAAATCTCTCAGCCACTGAAACTTTATTTTGTCTCATTTCTCTTTTTCCCCTTTTGGGCAAAACAGCTTTCTCAATCCCTTGATGCTGGGTCCTAACTTATCCCGGGATTTCTGTTCTGTGTTTTAGGAGATTTACACCCCTGGGAATCATGTCCCATGTAGGAGGGAGGGCAGTAAGTTCACCTGCCAAGATGGCTTAGAGAGAGAGGCCACATCTGAACAACAAAAGAGGTTCTCTGGGGGTGACTCTTAGGCCCAATTTTAAGTAGGCCTAGACTATCCTTTGCAGGAATAAATCCTAGAGGGGGTGAATCCCCAGGCCATGTACTTTTAATCTGTCCCTGTGGAGGCCGAACTGTCTCTTGGTGGGACCTTTTGAATAGGTTATTTCCATGAAGAAGGTGGGTCTTAATCCTCTTGCTACAGTCCTTTAATGAGAGAATAAAAGACAGATGTAACTAGGAGAGCTCAGAGAAACTAAGATATGAAATCCAGAGAAAAGCCTCTGGAGTAGAGAGAGAGCCATTGAAACCAACCCAGGAGAAAAGGACCAGCAGTTGTTGCCATCTGCCTTCCCATGTGACAGAGGAACCCTGGATGCCCTTCCTCAGAGAAAGTGTCCTCCTCTTGATGCCTTAATTTGGACATTTTCATGGACTTAGAACTGTAAATTTGCAACCTAATAAATCCCATTGAAAAAAACCAACCCATTTCTGATATATTGCATTGTTGCTGCAAACCAAAACACTACCCTTTGATGTTATGAATGACATCATAAAAATAATTGTGACCAGAGAATGATTGGTCAGCAGTTGACTGAATGAAGGCCAGGAGAGACTGACAGGAGAGAGAATTTGAAGGGAACAGGTCTTTAATTGCGGGTGTAGAATTTTGGGCACATCTTCGCCCCAGCAACGCTATGCCAACCTTGTTAACTCTGATGTAGTCAATGCCCTAATTTCTAAAAATGCATCTCTCCCCCTCACTACCTCCATCAAACAAAATGGGTATTTATGTTACTGCACACAGTTGAAAAACTAACCATCTAGAGGGAGTAAAATGAAAATGCAGGTCTCTTATCTATTTTTTCTAGCCCTACTCTCCAGAGGTAACCACTGTTAGTCATTTCCTGGGTATATGAACAGAAAATTTCTAATACAAATAATTGCTTATGGATACCTATAAGCAGTGGCAAATAGACCATACATTCAGGTGGCTGGAAATACAATGAATATGTATTTCTTTCTGTAACAGATGCTAATTATTTCTTTAAGCAGTTATTGGGAAGTGGAAAATTGAGCACAGTCATTTCAGGGTTTGCCACTTCCCTGACTCAGGAGCTGTGACTAAGCCTTGTGGGTTTGGTGGACAAAGGGCCTTATGGAGAGCGAGGTGAGAGGTGGGGGAGCAGCTGGTCCTCAGTGTCACTGGCCACCATGGCACTTTGGACTTTTGTTTCCTGTTCATACCCTGTTACTGGCCTATATAGGTGGCTGTAGAAGTTGCTTTTGTTCTGGCTTCAAGGCCTCTGAGCTCAGCCCTTAGCCAATTCTGGGCCTCTTCTAAGTGCCTCAAGGAACATTTGATTTTTCCCCTTCCTTAACAAGTGTTGCAGCAAGGGGGAAATTGCAGATATTTCTGGACCACCTGACATGGCTGTCTGCTCTTCTGTTGCCATATCCTACAGGATGTGGGGAACCCTGGCATGCCGCCCCCCTCTCTGTGTGCATCCCCTCTTCCTACTGAAGTGAGGACTCTCAGCTGCCCCGATCGCATGGTTTCCATCATGACCACTCCTGGTGCGTGGTGGGGGAGGGCCGTGGTGGAACACAGAGCCCCATCTCTGGGACCTGCTAGCATCTAACTCACTTCTCTCTCTAGCCCATAGAATTTATATTTAGTCTGAGAGTGAGAAAAGGGGATTTGGCTGAGCATATATTCTTCTAAACCTACGGCATATGGCATAAAGTACGTGCATCTCAAAACTCCATGTTCTGATAAACTCAAAACCCTTGGTTTTTGAGCCTCTCAAAGCTATTTTTTCTCGCAGGAGTACCAAAAGCCTATTTAAAAAGTCAAGAGTCAGGAATTGACATCTTTGTTCTCTGTATAGTACATCTCTGAGGCAGCACGCACAGAATATCCATCTGCCGCCTGAATGGTGGGAAGGTCACAGAGTGACAGGAAATATGAGTAAGAAAGACCATGTCACTATCACGATAGTACACCATGAAACATGTCTATCCTTTGAGAAAAAACATTCTTGAGGATCAACATTCCTCTTTTACACCTCAGGTGTTTTTTGTTTGCTTATTTGTTTTGTTGTTGTTTGCTTAATTTATATATTATGTTTGATATCACTGTATATAGAATGGACTTTTTTTTTAAACATTTGCTTACAATTATTTGCTATGGCTGTATCACAATTTATAGTGTCTTCTTATTTCTTCCTTAGTTAATTTGTGTATTGTTAAAAAGAATGCTCCAAGGGCCCCCCTGGACTTCTTTCCCAAGAGGATTTGTCTTCATTTCCTCGGGGCTACCATAGCAAAATACCACAAACAAGGTGGCTTAAAACAGAAATTTATCTCACAATTCTGGAGGCTGGAAGTCCAAGAAAAGATGTTGGGAAGGTTATGGTCCATCTAAAACCTGTAGGGGAATATCCCTTTTTTGCCTCTTCTAGTTTCTGGTGTTTGCCAGCAATCCTTGATGTTCTTGGTTTTCTCCTCTCTTTTCCTTTCCTTTTAAGGACAACAGGCATGCTGGAATAAGGAACCACCCTACTTTGTATGCCTCATTTTAATTTAATTAATTCCATCTGCAATCACTCTATTTCCAAATAGGGTCACATTCACAGGAATTGGGGGTTAGGAATTCAATATATCTTTTTTTAAGGGCTATAATTTAACCCACACTGTACTATGTTCCTTTTCTTTCCCACCATTATTTGAGTCTGTTTGTCTCTAAGGGGCTCAAAGGAGAAGAAAGTTGTACTATGGAAACCATTATATCCTTTGAGCTCTTTTGGAAGAAATTAAACTCTTGTTAGGGGCTACTTATCAATTCTTAATTTCCTAAGATTTTTTTTTTAATCAGAAAGATTTTAGAATGATTTTAGCTGTTAACATATTCATAAGTAAAAATCTTAGAGAGTAGTAATAAGTACTACTTTTTACTCCAATTCTTTTCTCACCACCCCAAAGTGTTAACCCACGAGGGCATCAGATTTGAAGTCTAAGACTTCATGATCTTCATCAGGTTTGGATGTGACTTCTTTTGATTTGGAGACTTCAGAATGCAAACATTATTTACCCTGATACTCCTGAGATACAATGGTGAAACAGAATAACCACAATACAAATTTCCTTTTGAAATGGGGAAAACTTGTAAGCATAGAGCAGTCACTGGTCCAAAAAAAATTGAAATCCTTTGGGTCAAATGTTGCCAGGTTCCCCTACTCTTGGGATAGGGAATGCTCTTTGATTAGTATATTCTGATCCCTGGAGTACCTCATCCTCAGTGGAGGGCCACCCTTCTCCATGGCTCTTGGCTTCATTCTCTGCAATGTCATTTCCTTTCCCATCATCTTCCTTGGATACTTTTGAATAGGACATTGGAAAAAATGACCTTTTTTTGTGAGTTAGCAAAATTCTCGGCCTGTTTCCTGTATGTGGAAAAATGGGATGGGGGTGTGCATATTTTGCATGTGCGAGGAAAGAAAATGGTTGTAGCCAACAGAGAAGACAGCTAGAGTCCATTATCAGCTTCAATTCTTCATCTCTCCTTGTATCCACAATCTTTTCCATGTGATTTTACAGCCCCTCTAAAGGCAGAATATATTTCCTACCCCTTTACTTTGGGCTTGACCCAATGATCTGGTTTGGCCAATGTGATGTTAATAGGTGAATCATAGGGAGGGACCTTGGATTGATACATTTCAGAGTAATTTGGGAAGAAGATAAAAGAAATATTTGCAAAGTTCCCTTGAGGGACTGGGGAAAAATGTGGAAGTATTAAATTTCCTCACCTGGGGAATTCCTGATAGTCCCTGAAGCATTGGGGAATACCAATTTAATAGGCAAAGCCCTCAGTCTTGGGTCTTCCCCTTATGAAACTTATTCCTGCAAAGGAGAAGCTAAACCTACTTATAAATTTGCCTAAGAATCACATCCAGAGAACCTCTTTTGTTACTCCAATGTGTCCTCTCTTCCTAAGCCAACTCAGTGGGTGAACTCACTGCCCTCCCCCTACATGGGACATGACTCCCAGGGTTACAAATCTCCCTGGCAAAGTGGGACAGGACTCTGGGGGATGAGCCTGGACCTGGCATCATGGGATTGAGAAAGCCTTCTTGACCAAAGGGGAAAGAGAAACAAAATAAAGTTTCAGAGGTCATTCTGGAGGTTATTCTTATGCATTCAATCTATATATCCCTTTTTAGTTTATGGTATATTGGAGTGGCTGAAGGGAAGTATCTGAAATTGTTGAATTGTGTTATTCCAGTTGTCTTTATCCTTGATGATGTTTGTATAATTATATGGCTTTTACAGTGAGACTATGTGTTTGTGAAAGCCTTGTGACTGACACTTTATTCAGACAGATGAGTAAGGAAATAAATAAAATAAATAAATAATAGGGGGTAAGGGGTAGGGGATGTTCTCAGTGTTCTTTTTTATTTTTATTGTTTTGGAGTAATGAAAATGTTAAAAAATTGATTGTGGTGATGAATGCGCAATTATATGATGATGGTGTGAGCCATTGATTGTATATTTTGGATGATTCTATGGTATTTGAATATGTCTTAGTAACATTGTATAAAGAAAGGGCTTTGGGGAGTGGTGATTCTACCTTTGCCATGAGAAGAACACGCCCAGGTGGTCCCATAAGGAGGAAGAGATACATGTGGAACACAGCTATCCCAGATGCCTCATCCTGAAGCAGAGTGAGGAGGTGACCAGACCCCATCTGAGCTATAGGCACATACAAATTAATGAATGATTCATGCTTTAAGCTGTTGGGTTTGGGGTGGTTATTATGCTGCAATGGCAAACCAAAAAATCCAAATCTGGGAGGCTTAGGTTGGTTGGAAGCAGTATAGGGCATGGTAATTGCTATCAGTCTCTTCCATCTGAGGGGAGACGTTGGCGGTTTACTCTTGAGTGTTTCCTATTGTATTTCTGTTCTAATGCTTAGCAACTCAGATCATACTGGGAGACACTAGGTGAAAACTAGAATGGGACAAAAATGTCTTTCACCAGCACTTGGCAAGGGACATTTAATTTGTTGAATATCCCAAAAGAGAGTAAGTTTTCTAGTATTTACAAATCTGGAGACAGAATATCTTTGCCAGCAAGCTTAGATGGGGGTCTAAATTTGAGTTTGAACTATTTACCTGCATTTCTTTTCATCCATTGCATATTGGGATCCCTAAGTGAATTAAAGTTCATCTACTTTAGGTAATTACTTTCACAGTTTTTTGTTTAGCCAGAAAAGGTCAAGGAGGAGAGAAAATATGTGGTGTCACTGATCTCATTTCTTTTAATATAAAACCACCCATCTTCCCTTTTACCCATTTGTTTGATAAACAGCTGCATTACATTTAGTCTTGAGCTGCTCTGCCACAGCTTCTCTGAAAAAGATCCTCTGAAAGTTTTCATTCATTAAGAAAGTAGCCAACAGGATGGAAAGAGGTGAGTTTTCCTCAATGATAAGATTAATATCAACCTAGAATCAAGACTAGTGAGAATAACAGCAACATTTGCTGTCATGGGGCAGGCACTGTGTGAATTATTTAACAGACATCAATCTGTATTGTCTTAGAGAATGTCTTCCCCCTCCCTGATAGCAACATCTCCTTCCCTGTCTTTGGGGGCAGAATGTGTCACCTCTGTTTCTAGGTAGGTGGTTCCCAGGTGGCTCTGATGTGAGCAGGACGTGGGTTTAGAGGGCAGATTAGGAAAGAAGTTGCATGCTCTTTCCCTGATTTAGCATGCCATGGTGTTATGAGCACCTTGGAAGGAGGGGTGAGAAGGGGAGGAAATGCCCCAAAGAATGGGAGTATTGGTATTTTGTGAGGATGCTACTAGGCATGTGGACAAGATGAATGATAGTGTGGGGCTAACATAGGGCATTTCACATAGTGAATATCAAACACACATTCATCCAATAGGCATTTTGTTTTATCCAATAAACATTTATATCCAATAAAGATTTGTTATAGGCATGCATGAATAGTTAAAAATTTTTAATTTAAAAATAGAAAACTGTTCTAAACATAAAGTGATATTCTTCCTACTTATTCTAGAATCAGAGCCACTGGCACCCCAAATTTCAGCATCATAACAAAGAAATACTTTTTGTTGAGGGGAGTTTTCATTTTTTTTATCCTGTTAAATCTCTCTCATTAAGATTAAGAATATCTTTTCTTCTTTTTCTTCTGGGATACGTAATTCAACCTATCACACTACTTCACAGAGATGTTATAAGGATTAAATGAGGTAAATGCTCAGATTAGTGCCTAGCATGGAATAAGGAATAGATGACAATTGGCTATTATTTTTATTTACTCCTAAGCAATATGTAATTGTTTGCTCATTTGCAATTAATGTCTCAATGGGACCAGTCCTTAAGCAATGCTATTGGCTGAATAAATACCCCATCTCTCTGGCCTTTGGTTGGGATAACTCTAAGTCATGTGTTTTAGATTGTTTTCCAGGATTTCTCTATTGGTATTAAGCTCCACTTGCCCACAATTGCAACCTGCTTGATAAAATAAACTTGGTAGCCTGCATTGCCTTCTCTGCTTCATATCCATACTTTACTGGTGTTTCTTTCATCTCCCAAATAAATTACTTGCACTGAATAAACTACTTGTCTGAGGGTCTGTGTCAGAGGGAACACTAAGTGAGATATCTCATTAGTTCACTGATTCTCTCTTCAGTTGAGTCTAATATGCCATTTAATCTTTCACTCAATTTCTAATTTCAGTTATTTTATTTTCATTCCTAGTTGTTCTATTTGGTTCTTTTCTAAATCTT
>PVIY010024906.1:0-37412 GCA_004026745.1 Myrmecophaga tridactyla
TAGCTGAATAGTCTGAACTCAGTCTTATGTGATTTCCTTCGTATGTAGTAGATTGTTTTTCTCTTGCCATTTTCAAACTTTTCTGCTTTTCTTCAACATTTGACAGACTGATTAGTATGTGTCTTGGGGAAGATCTATTTGGATTTATTCTGTTTGGAGTTCATTGGGCTTCTTTGACTTGTACATTTATGTCCTTTATAAGGGTTGGAAAGTTTTCCCCCATGATATCCTCAACTATTCTTCCTAGCCCTTTACTCCTCTCTTCTCTTTCTGGGACACCACTGATTCTTATATTTGCATACTTTGTTTTGTCTATCATTTCCCTGAGATCCAATTCAATTTTTTCCATCTTTTTTGCCATTTGCTGTTTTGAGTCTTTGAAGTCAGTTATCCTGTCCTCGATATTACTTATTCTTTCTTCTGTCTGTTCAAATCTGGTGTTGCATGCCTCTAGTATGTTTTTTATTTGGTCAACGAGTCTTTAATCTCTGTGATACTTGCTATTTTTCTATTTACTCTTTCAAATTCCTCTTTATGCTCTTCTACTGTCTATTTGATTTCCTTTGTGACATTTGCCATCCCACTTATTTTATTAAGTAGAGTTGTAGTTGTGTGGACATCTTCAATTAGTTGTTCCAATGTCTCTGTCTCCTCTGGTATTTTAATTTGGTCATTAGGCAGGGCTGTATCTGTCTGCGTTGTGATGTACTTAATGATCTTCTGCTGTTTTCATTGCATGCAAATATCTTGATTGATTTACTTTGGGAGTTGATTTCTTTCAGTAGTCTATGGCCTTGAGTTTGCGGAATGGATGTGCAGCAGGGAGCAGGGTACAGGGTGGGGCACAACTGTGGTGATTTGTTTCAGGGCAGGTGTAAGCACAGGTTGGGGATGTTATGCTGATGCTTGTGAACATGGGTGCCCTGCGGCCAGGGAGGATGTAGCTGTGTAAATGTACTCGTCTGGGGGCCGTAACCCTGATGTGTGCTGGTCTAGGGGTGAGGCCCATTGTGTACATGCATAGAGCTATGGGGAGCAGGTTGGTGTTATGCCTTCATTTGTCAGGGGCAGATGTGACCCGGCTGCACAGGTCAGCACTTTCTCAGAGCTGGGAAGTGTGGCTGAGGTCTATACGCATGCACAGTTCTAGAACTGCTATAAAGTGCAGTTCCCAGAGCTGAATGATATGACTGGAGGCCTCTGCGCATGCCATAAACTGAAGTGCCCAGGGCTGAGGGGTGTGACTGGAGGCCCATGTGCATATGGGTCTAGGAGTGCCATAAACTGATGTGCAGAGCTGAGGGGTGGGGTGGGGTGAGGCTGTGTGACACTATAGGCGGAAGGGTGTGGGGATAGCCTGGGTATGGAGGGCAGTTTCTGTAGCCTTTAAGCTCTGGCAACAGCCTGCAGGGAACAGGGAGGGGGGCGGGTAGTTCCCCGGGAGAGGTGCAGGAGAGGTGGGTTGGGTTGCACTTGGGGTGGAAGTGTGGGGCGGGTACGTGCATTGGGGTACTGGTGGGGCAGGGGTGCTTGGAGCACAATGAATAGGAGCAGGTGAAGGCGTCTGGGTGCGTGGGGTGTGGGGTGAGTCGCGGGTCACGGGGCTGCACTGGTGAGAGTAGCGCATTCAAGGAACATGGCCTGGCTTACTTCTTAGTCCCCGGCTCCTGTCCGTGCACTCCTGCAGGCTCTGCACCTCTGCGCCAGGCTCCAGCTTTCTGCTTCTCAGTACCTCAGCCTCTGCAACCAAGGCCATCCTGTGTGGTGAAGACTCTCCCAAGTCAGTTGCACTGTTTAATTGCTGTCTTAGTGGCCTTTCCATCCCTTCTCTAATTTTTCCATGGAACAGGGCTGAACTTGACCTATTCTATTCAGCCATCTTCTCGGAAGTCTGAGAGAGGGTGTTGTGGGTATCATAGTGAATTGTGGGAATGTCTGGTCATTTATTTATTTATTTATTTTGCATGGGCAGGCACCAGGAATTGAACCCAGGTCTCTGGCATGGCAGGTGAGAACTCTGCTACCGAACCACCATGGTACACCCTGGTCATTTTTTTAAATGCCGTTTTATTGAGATAAATTCATGCAACATAAAAATCACCTGAAGGATACAATCACTGGTCACAGTATCATCACATAGTTGTGCATACAGCCCCATGATCAAATTTAGAACATTTTTCATCACCCCAGAAAAGAACTAAAAGGAAAAAAGAAAACCCTAATTCTCCCAAACTCCTTATCCCCCTGCATTATTGACCCACAGTATTGGATTGATACATTTGTTATTGCTAATGAAAGACTACTAAAATATTAAAATATTAACCTGGTCCAGCTTTCTATAGGATTGTTGGTCTTGTTCTTCTCTATTTTAGAAATAAGTCAATCTTTTTAGTTTGAATTCACTCTCCAATTCTCTCCATTCATGTAATTTCTCAAATCATGCATTTTTCTTGAGGAAGTGTTAGTATTCCAAGAACAGTTATACCAGCATTAAACGTGAGATGGAAACACTGGGTTTTGAGTCATCTACCATCTTGTCAATTAAAAAGCAAACTGCATGTCAAGCCATGGTTGATAATCAACATTTTCCCCTGCCCATATCCTTGTCATGTCCAGTGGAAATTCTCTTTATCCTCAACCTTTTAACTGTATCTATGATGAAAATACACATACTTCCTTAAAATTGACTTCCATTTGTGGGGCAAACTGACTAGACACAAGTAACTTAAACCAAGGTATTTCAAATTCTTTTTGGAAAATGACAGGAATTAGTAAGTCAATACCTAAATCATTTATCTCACCCTGATTTGTTTCTCCACTTAAAAGATAGAGGACTTGGAGAAAATGTAGTGTCTTAAAGTATAAAATTATCTGGCCTAATGTCACTTTCTTTTAAAAAATTTGGTGTCTCTTTCTGTGTCAGTTTGAATCTGTGGTGGACCACAGAAAATCCATGCCCTTTAATCCTCATTCAACATTGCTGAGTGGGAGCATTTCAATTGTTCCTATAGAGATGTGACCCACCCAATTGTGGGTGGTAACTTTTGATTAGATGATTTCCATGGAGGTGTTTGTGTGTTCACCCATTGAAGGTGGAGTGGCTTACTGAAATCCTTTAAAAGAGGAAACATTTTGGAGAGTCCCTTTTGTAGAGCCACAAAAAAGCCAGCAGACACCACCATGTTTGCCATGTGCCCTTCCAGCTGAGAAACATTAATCTTCATCGGCCTTCTTGAACAAAGGTATCTATCTTTTCCTGGATGCCTTAGATGGGACATTTCTGTAGACTTGTTTTAATTGGGACATTTTCTCGGCCTTAGAACTGTAAACTAGCAATTTATTAAATTCCCCTTTTAAAAGCCATTCCGTTTCTGGTATATTGCATTCCAGCAGCTAGCAAACTAGAACACTGTCCAATGGTCTTCAAAAGGGGATTCCAAATAACCTTTCCAAGTTCATTCCCCAGTTTTTCCCAAAATGTCACCCATTAGCTGATTCTTCTCCAAATATCTCTCACTCATATCCCTTCAACCATTCTTTCTTCATGACTTTTCTTAAACCACTGGTTCTTATGGGTTCTAAGCCAAAAGCATCAGCAAACTTAGAAGTACGAATTCTTGGGCCCTATCTCAGACTCAACCAGAAAAGATCTGACAACCTAAGGCTTAAGAAGCGCTTCAGGTACAGTTTGAGAAGCTACCGATTTGATACTTTCCCACAATTATATATAACCTTTCCCACAATTTTTGGAATGCTCTTGCCTTAAAAGCTATTAGTTTTCTATCACACTTTATTAGTACCAAAATTAAGCAAGTTGTAAATATTTTTTCCCTGTATGTTATTTGTCTTACCAACTATAAACTTCTTAAGGAACCATGTCTTCAATCTTTATCCTGTCAGATAGACACCTAGAATGGTATTATTCACATTCCAGTGTTGTCAAAAACCTAACTATACATAACTTGACTTATTTTGTTGCTTTTAATTAATAACTCAATAAAAATATATCCTTTCTGTTCAGGAAAATAACTTTTTCACTAAAGCTGGCTGAATGAACAGATAGAAAAATGTTTTCTAATATTTAGCCTGAGTCACTTTCTCTTAGTTCACTTGTTTTAGGGCTTTATACTACGGGGGGAAGGGGGAAATTTTACGTGAAACTTGTGGTAGGCTGAATAATGCTCCCCTGCTCACCAACATGTCCATGTCTTAATCCCTGGAACTTGTAAGTTTGTCACCTTGTGCTGGTTTGAATTTGTGGGCTCCAGAAAAGACATATGTCCTTTAATCCTTATTCAATATTGCTGGGTGGGAGTTTTTTGGTTATCTATGGAGATGTGACCCACTCAATTAGATGATTTCCATAGGGGTGTGTCTCCCCAGTCAAAGTGGAGTTGCTTACTGGAGCCCATTAAGAAGGAACCATTTTGGAAAGAGCTACAGAGCCCAGGCAGCCAGAGACCTTTGGAGGAGAAGAAAAATGCCCCCAGGGGAACTTCATGAAACTAGAAGCAGGAGAGAAAGCTAGCAGATGCCACCATATTCACCATGTGCCTTTTCAGTTGAGAGAGAAATCATGAACTTCATCAGCCTTCTTGAACCAAGGTACCTTTCCCTGGATGCCTTAGACTGGACATTTCTATAGCCTTGCTTTAGTTGGGACATTTTCATGCCTTAGAACTGTGGACTTGCAATTTAATATTCCCCCTTTTAAAAGCCATTCAGTTTCTGGTATATTGCATTTCAGCAGCTAGCAAACTAGAACACATAAGTGAAAAGGGACTTGGCTTGTGTGATTAAGGATTTGAGATGGGCAGATTATTCTGGATTATGCAGGTGGGCCCAATGATGGAATCACAAGTCCTTATAAGAGGGGGGCAGAGGGAGACACTACTACAGAAGAGAGAAATCAATCAGATGACAGAAGCAGAGAGAGATTTGAAGATGCTAGACTTCTGGCTTTGAAGATGGAAGAAGGGGCTATTACCCAAGGAACTCAAGGAATGCAGCTCTAGAAGCTGGAAAAAGGCAAGGAACAGGATTTTCTCCTGCAGTTTTCAGAAGGAACCAATGCTGCAGCCACCTTGACTTTAGCCCTGTGAAACTGATTTTGCATTTCTGACCTCCAGATCTATAAAAGAATTGTGTTTTAAGCCACTAAATGTGTGGTAATTCGGTATAGCAGCAATAGGAAAACTAATACAAAGCTTTTGAAGTTTTTATTGTGAAATATTGGATTTAGAAAAAAGTACAAAATGTCAACAGTCAGATGTGTACAAGTACAGTATTTCCATAGTCTGTACATGTGAACAGCTTAACAGGTTCACTGCAGAATGCATATTTAACCAATACAATCTAAAAAGGACTGCAATATTCACAGGCTATTAATACATAAATAACTTGAGCCAAAATGCTCTCACTGGTAAATGCTAATTAATAGCTGAAAACAGGCTAAAAAGCACAATAGAGCACACCATAGTATTTCCTTACAGGTCCACATTTAAGGGATATCAGCTCATTATGTCAGTACACTACAGATTCAGGACTGGGACTCAACTACTAGTTTATACAATTTCAAAAAATTTAAGTTATCAAATAAGATCATGGAATAGAGAAGATTTAGTTAGGACTAAATACTGTGAAGCCCCTAAAAGGTTTTAGCCTTGGAATTTACAAAGCTTAATTATTTAGACTGATTTTCAATGTCACCTTAAAAAAAGTGGGGGGGGGGGAAGTGGGGGGTCAAATGTCTTTTGTAGCAGCTCCAACAAGGTATAAGAACTATTACACAGTTTATTTTAAAACCATAATGACAACTGTGGATTGACAAAAGGTTAAGAAACCAGAATATGAAACACAAATTTGAAAAAAAAGTAATACTATCTTATCAACTTATCAAGCCCTGCAAACATTAAAATCCATGTTAAGAAAGTATCTAGCATGGTTAAGAGTACTAAATTTAGGGAGAGTTTTACACGAAGATCTCATAAAAATAAACCAGTTTAATTTTCCAAGTCTGACTGGTTGAATCTTTTGCTATCACCTGAAAATTAACCTAGGTTATATACTTCCAAACTGAATAAAGAATTGTGTGGTATACAAATAATTATAAAAATAATATGCTGAAGCACAAGCTATGTTAAAAATAATGGTAACAATCTTTATGTGTTCTTAGGAAAGACAATCACTGATACGACATTCATAATCAATGCTTGTTTAAAAGTAAAACCTTTGACACTGATAAATTTAATAACACTTTACCTCAAACAAATTTATCTTTGCACATAAGTTCCTAAAAGAAGGAACACTTGAATTTCAAACCAGTGTATCTAACAATGCCTGATGCCTTAAAATATCATTATTTTAAAATATGAGTCTTAACTGATATTTTATTAAGTGGGATATCAATTCTATTTAACAGGCTGAAAACCACTGGATCGGTATATTAGCCAATAACCTTGCAAAACCTATTTCACCCTACCTTAACCTTTTATAGACGATTTTAAAGACTTCGAGACAAGTTTATTCTAAATAGTGCCTGAATCTTATAGTAGATTGCAATTTATTCAAAGAAAACCACAGATAGAATTAAAACGCTATTTAATTTTTTTCTAGATTTGCTTTAAATCTACAAATTAAGTACGGAACACATAAATATTAACTTAGGTAACCACATATTATAGGGAAAGCAGAAATATGGGCCACTGTAGAAATATTATATATTTTAAACATATTTTATAAAAGAAAAATAAAGCAAAACATGTAGCTCACATAATATGAACATGAAGCCATCTGACATAAAAAATAAAATTACTCTATCAAAAGTGATTTAAAGTTAAAACTTTGGGGAAGTATTTTGACATAATTCAATGACCAATGGCTCCCCTTGTCACAAAAAAAAAACCCACAAAAAATTATCTAAAGTCTCTGTGCATTATCAGTTAGTTTTTAATGCAACTTCAAACATTTTACTAGCAATTTTGATTTCCTTTTGAAATAGGCTTCTGTACATATACATTTATATACAAACATTTATTAAACATGATTTTAAAACAAATTTTATGTACAAAAGATCAGCATTCCTATAAATAAAAAACATTAGGTGGCAAAAAGGCACTTGTAAGTAAAAATCTACAGTAGTTTGTACAAAACAAAAACACTTTTTCCTTGGATACTGTACAATAAACATTAATTCCTATATCAGTAATGAAGATCTAGGTTACTAATGTTAATGATAATTTTTAAAAACATATTTACATACACTTTGAAGTTCATTTAATAAAAGCACCATGATTCTCTCCTAAGTTCATGTTGATGTAAAAACACAATTACCAAAATAACCAGTGTTCAACATTTTTCTTGTTCAAAAGTTTTTGAATTTCTAAGTTGAAAACAGTTTATCTGAAATTAGCATAGTGTAAAACAAAAACAAAGAAACCCTGCTGTTTTGATGTAAAATCCTATCATTATTGCATGTTGCGTTTTTATAAAGAACACTACTCATGCACTCCTTTAAAACTGTTTAATACTATTGCTGGCAAAAAACTTCCTGGATATCAAATAATTAAAAAGTTACTTCAAACCAGTTGAAGCTTTGTTTGAATGTTTTGACAACTTAAAAAATGTTGTACATCAGTTACAAAAGTGAATAGGAAACACGCCAATTCATTTGGTGTGCAAAAATATTTTTCCACCACACAGAATTTAAGGGCTTCACAGAATTTTTTTCAAATGTACATATTAAACAGAAACACTAAATGCGCAGTTACTTTTCAAGGAGATGTTAACATGCTTCCACTTTTGTCAAACTTTTTACCCTTTGACAATGCTGCAACCTGTTTGAGTAGTTCTCTGTTTTTGGCCTGTGGGAGAGAAAAACATTTGAGATTAAAAATAATCTTTGAAATATTAAGAGTTATGCTGAAGAATACTATTTATTTTATACTGCTCTTTTCATTTATATAACCAAGGATTTTACTAAAAGATTAAATTAAATAATTGGTATCTTTAATGTCAGGTATACAGAAGGAAGACTATAGATTGGTTTATCAGCCCCTTTGTAAATATCAATATTAATATTTCCAACAAACTACACAAGGGCTTTCATTTGATGTTTACTTTTTCTACAGAACAATCATTAAAGGTCAATTCTGTGAAAATATTCAAAGACTTTAGCACTTTACCAAAGGGATTCTCTTAAGTTAATGAAAATAATTCTCTTTTGAAGTATCCATCAGAACCACCTTTTCTGATTTTATTTTCTTTCCTTTATTTGTCATATAGCCATTTGGCACTAGCTTTCTGTGTGACTTGGGCAGTTACATATATCACAGTTTTCAATTTCATGAAAGCTTGAAATGTATTTTGCAAAGATTGAAAATCTTACTGTGAAAATCTTACTTTGTCAATGATCTAAATCAAATTCACACTTTATTAATCAGATGCTCCATCAATCACTGACAGGGACATTATCATTGAGCCAATGTGCTATGAGAGTCACTAGTGTTTAGTGGAGGAATGCTTGAATAAGGATATCAGTGAATATTCACATTATTTTTACTGGCCTTGTCTCCCTTTGCAATCTTTCTTAACTGTGGGAACTAAGATAACCATCATGCACTTTGAAATGTCTGAGCCAAAACGGGGAAAGCTTTGAAAACAGTTTGTAACTTGAATGCTTCCCTAAAGGTAACAACTTTTTACAAGACATACTCTGACTTATGGTTGAAGACTATTTTCGTTCAGAGGTCTCCACATTTTTATCTGAAAGACTTTACGTCTTCTACTCTAATCCTAGCCTTGGTGTGGTCAGATAACACTCTGCCTTCTCTGTACTGTATGCCATCTTAAAGCAGTTTCATGAAATAGAAATCTTTTTCAGGCTTTGTGCTTCCATCCCCCTTCTCCTATTTAATGCTCCCTAATTAACACCTAAGACCTCCAAAAATGCAAATATTCTCAGTGCTATCTTATATGTGCAAAGCAAATCACTTTTTATGTTCACCAGCATGATTAACAAGGTTTCCTTATTCAATGGTTATGAAGTGGTGCTAATGAAGAGCTTCAATTTCAAATTTGAATTAAATTTCAAATTTAGAAAACCACCAAGTATTTTAAAAAGTATTTTTTTTTCCCTTTAAAACTTAACAGTTGGAAAAGCTCAGGGGACAAATAAAGTGAGAATGTCTGGCAGTTACTGGAGTCTGTTATAAGCAGACTCATGAACATTTTATTACTGAGCTGACCAGGTTCTAGTCAAAATGTGGTGGTTAAATATATTTTTTATTATTAGCTATTTATTATTTCGTATAGTATTTAATTTGTCACAGCTATTATAAACAATATAACATTAATTTATAACACACGCTAAAGACAGAAATTTATTTAAAGTAGAAGTTAACGAAGGACATTAAAAAAAGGGCACTTCTGCAAATCTGCCTCAAAGAGACCTCCACCAGATCCGTAAGCTACATTTATATAACAATGCGTATACTGATACACCGAATCATTAAAAAGTGAACTGCCAAGTTATCTTTTCTCAAGCATCATCAAGAAATAAAATTTTCAGAGCTATTAGCAAGGTAAATTTTCTATTGCAGAATTCAATTCCTTATCACATAAAGATAAGAAATATAGCTAAAACTATGTTTACTGACTTAAGTAGAGAATCTTACTAGTATACTGGTTGCTAAAAGGAATGTAGTAAAGAAGAGGGCACCTAACTAAGAGTGACAGAATGTCTCCAGCTATAACACAAAAATATAGGGAAGTGGTCTGATAAACAGGGAGAAAAAGATAAAAGCTGGTAATGTGAGGTAGTGGGAGCCAGTGAAGATCAGGGGAAAGTATAGGTAAACCCGAGTTAGCATATGTAGGTTCAGTGTTACTACTTACTAATTGCGTGACCACAGTTTTCATTTGTAAAATGTGGATACCCGATAACGCAGAGTTATAGTAAGGAACAAATATAAGAGCACGTCAAAAATTTATACTTCTATATAAATATTAGTTACTATTGCATTATATGAAATTGGTTTCTTAAGATATCATTAGGCTACTAAGTTGAAGAGAGGATTCCATGTACTTAAAACTATGATTAAAAACAAGCAAATAAACAAAAAACCTGCTCTTATGAACAGTGGGAAGTACCAAGTTTAAATCATATTTATTTAATTACTGCTTGCAGTTTTTCTATTATCTCATTCTGGATTTACTCTAGAGTTTTGATTACATCTCATTAAATCAGAGATCATCCTGCAGAATATTTTGTTTCCAGGTAATCATTTGGCATTCAATAACTGAACGGTAAAAATAAGATTATCATAGACCTAAAATTAATTTTGCTAGTACATGAAAACCGTAAACTCATATACAAGGAGCTGAAAATATGATATAGACAAGCTCTCAGGATAGAGGGTAGAAAGGCAATTCCAAAAGTCATCACTCTTTCACTCAATGATTTGAATGCTTACTTTGTGCCAGGAACTCTTAAAAATTCTTTGTAATATTAAGATCAGGGGTAAGACCAGGCAATCTGTACCTCTAATTTCAGCAAGCTCCTAAATCTACTTGTCAATCCTATTCGATTTAAGCTACTTGCAAAGAAGTATGAAGAACACAAAGCCAAAAGTTAGAAATAGCAAATATTCCTTGATGTTGTTAATATTTAAAAAACAGGGTAGTATTAATACCTTCTTTCCCAAGCTGTTCCATTTCATCAAGAGTCTGAAACCTGTGTGTTGGCATCTTCTGTGCTTTTAAGTCTAACTTAATCTTAAAAACCCTGTTACCCAAAGATTAATTTTAGAAGTGTCAAAATGCATAAGCCAGACAGAACATGTAATTAATTTAGTGTGGTCTCATTTCCACATTTATAAAACCTAGGTGAGAAAAGGCTTCCATAAGGGCATAATCTGTATCCATGCTGGATGCTCACCATCCTTCTGCCAAATATCAGGTAAAACTTTTTCTGTGACTGTGGTGACTCTTATATTCTTATATATAGTTTCCTATAGTTTTTCATCTTTTAGATCATTCAGTTGTTCTGTATGTTTTAATTCTTGTTAGTGTATTTTGCAGTACTCTGAGGTTCAGGTGAATCACTAGAGGCTCGCTTCTATGGCATATAGCAGAATCGCATTTGGCATGTTACAAATCACAGAACAAAGGTTTAAAGGGCACTTTCTCTTACCTTGTATCACTGCATGCAGCATACATATCCTTCACTCAAAATCCTTGAGAATTGATAAGCTTTTGTATACCTACCTCCTTTCCCAGTATCAGGGAGGAAATACGAAGAATGATTGCAGTTTGCTAAAGACCTTGTTTTCATGAATATGATTTTTATTTATTGTTTCTGGTCCTCTATCATTGCAACACACTCCAAGAGTATTCTCCTTTTAAAAACCCATTTTAAGGTACAGTTTAAAGTTTCCAGAATTAATGTATTGAATCAGCTTTCAAGTGATTCCAAATGATAATTTTTAATGGGATAAAACTAAAAATCATTATAAAGTCAAAACCAAAGGTGAAAATGCACAGTTTCATACAAATACGCATAATCTCCATACACTAGGGACAGCAATACCAGTCTAAGTCAGTGAGTGCTATTAAACAAGTTTAGCCCCCCTTGCCTAACATTCAGTTTACTTAAGGTGTGTCATTTACCTGTAGTTGTTCCACAGTTTCTTTGTGAGCTTTTTCCATACTGTTCATCTTTGTTCTCAAATTTGACTCTTGGTACTGAAAGTCTGCCTTTAATTCAGTTAACTGAGGGATTAAAAAAAAAAATATATATATATATACACACACACACACACACATACACATGCCATTTTTAATATTCCTTCACAATAAACTCACACTTTACCCTATAGTTTCCTATAGTTTTTCATCTTATTTAGAATTCCTTTTTTGTGAAATGATGAATTATATTTATTTTACTACAGTAGAATTTTAATGTTCAGATAGTATCTGACTAATAGTAAAAACTGCCATATTTGGTTTTGTTTTAAAAAGGCTTCACCGGACAAAGACTTTGGTAGCTTATATTTCAATAGGAAATCTTACGGGTTAAGACCTTGGAAAACACATCAATTAAAATGTGCTTCCCACATTAACATAAACAAAGTAAACATTAAAACTGATTTCAGGTTAAAATAATCTTTCATTGATAAAAGGAAAAAGTTATACAATAGGCAAGTATAAAAACGAATGAATGGTCTTAACAACAAAGAGATACATTCTATTTACTTCACAAATTATGTCCAGGATTACGTACCCATTGCCACCTAACACTTGAGGTAAAAATGGAAAACAAAGCACAGAAGGACAATTAATGTGCAATAAGAAAATAAATGGGGTTATTATAAAATTTGGGCTAACTTCAACAAATATAAAAGTCAGAAGTTTCAGGAAGCAAAAAAGGCCACATAATTTTTTCATAAATGTAACCATAAAAGTACAAAATCTCATGACTTTAAACTAAAATTAAAGAAAGTTTTGAGTTATTTTTAAAATGGTTTTTGTCATGTAAAGTCTGCATGTTATTTTTTGTAATAACTAATAGCTAGTAAAATGAAAGATGCACAAGGACAAGAGAGAAAGGAAGTTATGTGTCACATTGTCTTATCTTTCTGAATAAAGGCCCTTACTCCAGTCAAATTTAAATAACTGACTTCTCTACTAGTTTTCTATATAATTCCTGTTCTGAAATGCGTACACTCAAATGAGATAATAATTCTATTCACTATACTGCGCGTTGTCTCTAGACTGTGAACTGAAAGGTAGGGAAGGTGTCTTATTCATTTCCTCTTCGTGTATTCCCATAATCTAGGATAATACCTAGCTTTAGAAGACACTCAATTGTTTGTGAAATAGATTAAAGAAATAATTTGGTTGTTTTAAGCTGATGTTAAAAGAAAAAGTTGCAAATATGCTATCTATATTAGGCTTACCATTATTAGTTTCTTCAGAACACTACTAATTTCAATCCTCTTATATGGTTTTTGAAAAAAATAGGAACACTAACAAAAGCACAAAACTTTCAACTGCCTATACTGATATCTAAAAAACAGCCAAGAGCCC
Organism: Myrmecophaga tridactyla; assembly: GCA_004026745.1. NCBI lineage: Eukaryota > Metazoa > Chordata > Mammalia > Pilosa > Myrmecophagidae > Myrmecophaga > Myrmecophaga tridactyla. The sequence continues at coordinate 13,087 of PVIY010024906.1, forward strand.
ACAATCAATTACTACTTGTTTTGAAACCATCATTATTTTGTAGTAAATTCACCATTTTATTGAATTTTTATCCCGGATAATACAGATAAATTTGTCTTTTGTGCCATAAGTCTCTCTAACATATTATATTGAGTACAGAACAAGTTTTCATAAAAATTCGTTAATTTAAAAAATCCTGCTGTAATAAAAAAGAACCATAAAAAAATAATGTACCCATAACCATCCTATTTTTATCTTCTGCATTAAATCTAATGTTTGCATACTGAATATATGGGTTTGTATACTGAGTATGTGTAGAGTAAGGTACAAACGAATTAAAATAAATTTAAATCCACTAACCATGAATGTGTGGGTAAGTATAACATAAACGTTGTTAAATGCCAGAAGAAAAAGCCAGCTCAACTGGGGATACTCAGAGATGGATATTTCATAAAAGTATTTATAATCATGTCTTGTTTAAGGTTTCAAAAGGAATGTTTTCAATACTTTCATATTTTATAAGATGGTGGATACAGGTTCTACTAGATAAGAGGACCATAAAACAAGTACAAAAGTAGGTTCTATTCTTAAAGATGACCAAACATCAATAACAAAAGCTATGAACACTTACATATGCAAGAAACTGTAATAAGTACTTTGTATTTTCATTTAATCATCACAACCACCCCATGAGATGGTTTTAATGCTCCTACTTTCAAAATGAGAAAACCAAAGCCAAAGAGGTGAATGCACTCTGCACAAGGTTTCGTAGAAATGCGAGAACGAGTACGTGAACTTATGGATGGCTAAATGACTTCAATGCTGCTGTGTGCTGCCCTATACTTCCCCACCATTATGCTATCCTGATTTCATAGCATAAGACAACCTTAATCTGTCTATAATTTGGTTAACATTCCTCTTTGCACTAAATGGACAACATAATTGGTATCTCTCTTGATCTTACTGCTACATAAAGTCCCAATAAGTACACTTACTTTCTACAAAATGACCTAATGCTAATCACTGACTACTAAACAGGTAATTCCCATAGCATTACTTTTCACCAGTTACTTGTTTTAGATTGAAATACATGCATAATTTGTATATCAAAAACTCTGTATTACCAATGGAATTGAATCAAGAGTGCAGAAATAGACCACCAAATCTAAAATCAACTGATTTTTGACAGGGTTCCCAAATCTTCTGCATTGGGACAAAATAGTCTTTTCAATAACTGGGCATGGAAGGACTGGATATCAATAGCCAAGAGAATGGAAGAGGACCCCTATCTTATACCCTACACAAAAATTAACTCAAAGTGGATCAGACACCTAAATGTAAGAACTAGAACCATAAAGCTTCTACAAGAAAATGTAGGGAAACATCTTCAATACCTAGTAATAGGAGGTAGCTTCTTTACACCCAAAGCACACGGGACAAAAAAAAAATAGTTAAATGGGAACTCCTCAAAATCGAATGCTTCTGCATCTCAAAAAGGGGAAGAGGCAGCCAACTCAATGGGAGAAAATATTTGGAAATCAGACACTGGAAAAAGGTTTGATTTCTTGTATATACAAAGAAATCATACAACTCAACAACAAAAGAACAAACAACCCAATCACAACATGGGCTAAAGATATGAATAGGCATTTTTCTGAAGAGTAAATACAGATGGCTCAAAAGCATATCATGAGATGCTCATCTTCACTGGCTATAAGAGAAATGCAGATCAAGACTACAATGAGATACCACCTCACATCTATAAAAATGGCTGCTATTAAACAAACAGGAAGCCATAAATGTTGGAGAGGATGTGGAGAAAATGGGACATTTATGGTGCAGCCACTATGGAAAACTGTTTGGCAGTTCCTTAGGAAACTAAATATTGAGTTGCCCTATGACCCAGCAATAGCGCTACTTGGTATATACCCAGAAGAGCTGAAAGCAATGACACAAACAGACATTTGCACAGCAATGTTCATAGCAGCATTATTCACAATCACTAAAAGGTGGAAACAAACCAAATGCCCATCAACAGACAAGTGGATCAACAAAATGTGGCGCATATATATGATGGAATATTATGCAGCAGTAAGACAAAATGATGTTCTGAAGCACATGACAAGAAGAATGAGCCTTGAGGACATAATGCTGAGCAAAATTAGCCAGACACAAAAAGACATATACTGTATGATTCCACTTTTATGACCAGCATAAAGGTATAATCAGAGGCTTATAATACAGAATATAGGGGGCCTAGAGATATATAGATGCTAGGAGATGGGTGAACTGTTGGCTAATGAGGTTGAACTCTAAATAGATAGGAGCGAAGGTGATTCTCTAGTGGGTCTAGAAGCATTACCATATTGAAGATGAACAAGATTGAAAGGGGTTGTATAGACTTATGTGTTCCACTGATTCACACTAGAAACATGAATTAGTTCTCACAAGAATTACTTCAAAAATAGAATACTTGTATAAAGAGTGCTTAAGTCCATGGTACAGGGGGAAAACTGTTATTGCATGCTATGAGCTATGTTCAAAAGAACCATCAGCGCTACCACAGCAACAGCAGAAGTAAATAATGGGGGGAGGGACAAGAGTTAAGAGGAGGTTTAGATTTCCTATTTGGTGAGGGTGTGTTTATTGGTTTTCTTTGTCTTGGGAACAATGAAATTATCTAAAATTGAGAATGCTGATGGACTGTGGACTTTGGGCCTTCTACATGATGCCTGCTGAATGCAGATGGCTGAAGGATGCACTGATGGAGAAGTAGATTGGCAAACGATGGTCTATACTTATGAATGAAGGCTGCGCTGCTACAAAAAGGAATGCAGTCATGAGGCATGCAACAATGTGAATGAACATGTGGGACATTTGGTGAGACAAAATAAGCCAGAAACAAAAGAACAACAGTGGTATAGGCACCTTTAGAAAATGCGTGTAAGAAAAAAGTAAGCTTTTAGAGCAGACACATTAAGTCCGGAGAGGTGATTATTATTTTTGGATTTTGAGAGGCTGTTTTATATATATAACCTGATATTTAGAGATAAGAACAAAGCCAACCAGGCTGGGGTTAAAGTTATTTAGAACACAGGGGTAAAGAAGACAGTGTCCACATTTCAGAACCACTCACACTCTTTGAAACCAATGGAAGAAAGGTTTATTTGATCTGGAACTGAAATTTTCTGTAGTGTGTAATCTATCAACCTATCTGTATAGCTCGTTTGAACAACTGAAACAGGGAGCACAGAATAAGAAAGAGGTCCTTTAATCCTACATAGCTTATTGTAATGCCTGATAATCAAAAAGTATTGGCAAAGTCCCCTGAGGGAGGGGAGAAAGAATACAGAACTATTAAACCTTACCATCAGGGAATCCCTTGATGCTGTGTCAAACTTTAGGGACACCCAAATCAATAGGCCATGCCCTCAAACATGAGGCTTACTCTTGTGAAGCTTATGTAGGTAGCGGAGAAGCTTAGACTACCTATAGGCATGCCTAAGAGTTACTTCTGGGGGACCTCTTTTGTTGCTTAGATGTGGCCTCAGTCTCTCTAAGCCCAACTCTGTAAGTGAAATCATTGCCTTCCCCTCTAAGTGGGACATGACTTCCAGGACTGAAAAGTCTCCCTGGAGACGTGGGAGATGACTCCCAAGGATGAATCCAGACCTGGTACCATGGGATCAACAATTCCATCCTGACCAAAAGGGGGAAAAGAAGTGTAATTAATAAAGTATCAGTGGCAGAGGGAGTTCAAATAGAGTTGAGAGGCTGCTCTGGAGATTGCTCTTATGCAAGCTTCAGTTAGACCTTGCTCCTATCACAACCTGCCAATCCCCAACCAGGACCATTCCAGCCAATTCCACATGGGTTTCACGAACTAGAGTAACTTTCTAGAAACCTACAACCTCCAAATGGGTCTCTGGTCCAGATAAGTCCTGAAACCTAGCCCAGCCTCTCCAGAACATCAGATAGTTCCATCTCCCTACCCCATATTCGTGACAGACCCTTCCAATATCAATTATTTAGAATTGTCATTGCCTAAACAATCCTAAAGAGAGGTATGGAAAGATCAAAGGTGATGGTGGAGTTATACATAGAAGATAGGATTTAACAAATGAATATGAATGTTGAATCATTAAATTGATATCTCTTGTAGTCTTCAGTACTTTAGAGCAGCTAGAAGTACAAACCTAAAATTGTGAAATTGCAACTCATGTCAAATTCTGAAATATGTCCTACAACTAATTGTGGTGCTGTGCTTTGAAATTTATTGCTTTTTTGTACATATGTTATTTTTCGCAAGAAAAGAAGGAAAAAAAGTTGACTGTGATGATAAAAAAATATTTTAGCTCTCTAGCTTCCTATTTTCTGGAGCAGCTTGAAGGAAAAATATGAGAGGATCGTACGGTAGCCCATGACAAACTCTGGGATCTATCCTGTAACCACTTTTTGAAGAGTGCTTTGAAAAGTATTGCTCTTCTATTTCTTTGCTTTGTGTATATGTTATACTGTACAATAAAAAAAAATAATAGAAAAATAAAATTTAATTTAAAAATCCCTCTATATTATATTCAATTACTTTCTTAAATCACAAGGGTTCACACAATATTCCATTCAGTTTCAAACTATTAAGACAAAAGTAGATGATTTTAATAATTCTATGCTTACTGAAAATTAATGTTAGAAAATTATTACAGTTCTAGTTAGCTCTAAGTTAATTCTTAGAACTAAAATTCTGAAAGAACACTTTTACCTATATCCATTAGATTCAAATTTGGGCTTTTGTAAAATGTCTTATAAAAATCATACACAATAAACATAACCAATTCATTAAAGGAGATTCAGTGAAATCTGAAATTATAAAGAGTCAAGATATAAATCTTAACAGGTTTCAGTGAACCATGTTCTTACCTTTTTATCTTTTTCCAAAATGGTCTGGTCTCTTTGCTGCAAGAGACGCTTAAGTGACATCACTTCTTCCTTCAGTTGACTTATAAGGACAAAATTGTCTGTTCCCCCACTATCTGCTGACTGATTTATGGAGCTACTAAAAATAAAAGTAAAATACAGTTAAACGAAGTAGAAGGAAGATTAGCAGGTGCTCAAATTGCATAAATTAGACAATTCCACAAACATCCTTAAGGCTAATGCAAAAAAATATGTACCTGACAGAAATGGATGCAACTGGCAAATTACCTTACTAATGGCACACATTACATACACCTGCAGAAATATAATTCAGTATTAGCTTTTAGGGGGTCAATACTTCTAGTGTAAAGCAATAGGCAGCCAATTTGTACAGTAACATCAGCAAACTTTTGGCTAATGAACTAAAACAAAGTCACTCTCACAATATCTCAAATGTAAAAACACTTTCCAAGCAGGTCAATTTAAAATATCACATCTAGGTATGTGTTTCTTAGAAGGACAATTAAGATAAAGAGAATGTTCTCTATTCAATTTGTTTTCTTTTTTATAACCCAAATTTATTCCCCTAACAGAACAACATAGTTCAGTGCCACTTTCTTATTGTCAAAATTAAGTTAAAAATTTTTAAGCTAATCATGTTTATTCTCTGAAGTGACCCAAAGAAGTCAATGTAAACAATATATGTTTCTTTTCTTTTTTCTATAATAATTGGCCATCAATCAACTGTTGAATTTTCATAACACTAAAGGAATTCATTTTTACCTATCTCCATTAGATGGCTTAGATTCCAATTTGGGTTTTTTCTTTGGAGTTTCATTCTGAATTGCTGCAGAGGATTTATGGCTGAAACCAAACATTAATAAGAATAATTAGAGTAAAAAGGGCAGAGGCACCAAATGATGAGTTACTGTTCTTCCCCTAAAATACTGAGCATCAGAGAGTTTTTAAAGACTAAGTAACAAAGTTAAAAGAACATTACATTTAAAAAAATACATTTCAAAGACTTAAGAAAATATGTTAAAACACACTTACCTTTGTTTCCACAGTCCCTGCTCTTGTTCTGGACTCAGATTGCTGATTCTGAAAAATACATAAATGACACCTAATAACAACACTTAGTTAATACACCTGCATTTAACAGCATTTTTTCCCAATGGAATCAAATCATATATTTTATAATCATTTATTCAGAGAAAGGCATACTTAAGTCTTCAGTCTAAGTTAATATATATTAAATTAATCACATTTTAATGTGATCTTATTATTTCTTTGTTTTTTTCCTAGTTTTCCTGAGAATTCTCTCCAAAATTTCTAGATCTTTCCTTAGTCAGTTTTCTGGAGAAATAAACCTGAAAATGCCGAGAAACTTTGCAATAACTGATTACACTTTTTATAAGTAATGCTGAAAAGAAAAAAAAAAAATTCTTTTCCATTATAATATAATACTAACAACCACTCTGTAATCACAGTGAATGCTACATTTTTCTGCTTTGCTTGCACTTTAGACAATTCTTCATGAACCTCCAGTTTATTCATTCAACAACATGTATAGAGCACTTCTTATGTACCAGACACAACGTTATTTTTTAAAAATATTTTTATTGGTAAATCTTCACCACAAAGATTCCATACATGGTGTACAATCAACGGCTCACAATATCATCACAGAGGCACAATTATTTGTATGATGCAGAATTTCCTCAAAGTATATGATACTGTATATCTTAATGGAGCTGTTGTCAAAGTAGAAGACATACAGTGTATGGTTAAAAGGTGCTGGAAGACCTTGGCTGTAATCTTATGCAATGTGATTTAAAATTCTTGAGTCTCAGTTTCCTTATCTATAAAATGGGAATAATACATATACAAATATATGCATATGATATACAATATTTCATAGGGATATAAGAATTAAATGAGTTATATATGTTTATATGAACTAAGTGCTACTATATAAAAATAAATATATATATTTATGTCTATTCTATTTACTATTGCTTTGGGTGTGGAAATTTTTTAAGCAAAAGTATAAAAAGACTACTTCCTTAAGAATCAGCTATAAGGAAATACCAAGTTAGGGAAACAGCAGCTGTAATTATATCAGAGTTGATCACTTACGGTAATCAAGGGTGACCATACTGAGGAATCCAAATGCCCCTTTGTTTCACTCATAAATTTCATTATAAACACTAGCAAGTCATATAATCACATATTAACAGCATGATATAGATGTCAAAGTGAGAACAATCATAGCAAAAGTGATTCATCAGAAATTCTTGGAATTCTAATATTAGCTTACTGAGGACTGGCTATTCCTGGATCCAATTTAAGTTTAGTTTTGTTTTTTTCCCCCCTCCAATCACCACATATCACGGTATGCATGTTCCTCTTCTAATCTACTGAAATAAAGACAGGACCAAACTAGTTGCCTACTCATCAAATGTCTATTATGTCATTTAACTTGTATTCCTTAAGTAACCAAAAAGAAAAAAAAAAGCTAAGTCAATACCTTTTTCTTTCCCTTTAGTGTTTTTTTTTTTGTATACTGTATGGCGGGGTCACATTCCATTCATTTTCCATGTATCTCATTGTAGCACCAAATAGTCCCCCCCTCTTTAGTTTTGAAACCTGTCATTCTTGCAAAAGATTTGTGTTTCAAAGAATATTATCTTTATAAACTGCTGATTGTGTCCTTTCATATCACGCTAAGACAAATTATCTGTGAAGGACAGTGGAAAGGGATATTTTAGCAGAGTCTTAGGAATAAGTCTGACAGATGCTATTATGGTAGTTACTATGTCTTATTTCTTCTTAAAGCCAAAAGCAAAACAAGGAAAATGTATGTTCCTTTCCTCCCTGGGATACTCTAATATAAAGGCCATACAATTTCTTCAAACTAGCCAAATGAGAAGTCATTATGCAATCTACCATTGTTGCCATGCGTAGTAAACGCTAATCTGGCAAGTAGCAAAACTGTTACTGAAGAAAACATCATCAGTGGGGTTCAAACATCCCACAATCTACTATGTACTTGCCTATGATTTAGAATCAAATCCTGTTAACAAAACAAACATATTTCAAAAAATATCATCATGGAAATCTAAGTGTTGAGTAAATTGGGTTTCTGTAAATGGAACCACATTTTATTTTATTTTATTCATTTATTTTATCAGAGTTGTGCATACATCACCACAGTCAATTTTAGAATATTTTTAATACTCCAAAAAGAAAAACCCCATACCCCTTAGCAGTCACGTCTCAATCCCTCTATCCTTCTCCAGTCATACATAACCACCAATCTAATTGTCTATAGAGTTATTTATATTTACATTTTACACAAATGGAATCAAACCATATGCAGTATTTTGTGTATGGTTTCTTGCATTTAGCACGTTTTTTTTTTAAATGAAAAAACAAAAGAAAGATTATACATACCATACCCCTTACCCCTCCCTTTCATTGATCACTAACATTTCAAACTAAATTTATTTGGAACTACATTTTAAATTACTATCCAGAACTTTAAAGATAGAGAAATTTAGGAAAAAAGAGTGAATTATTCTGAAAATGGGTGTATTTAATGTTCCTTTTTCCCCAATTAAATCTGCGTGTTTTGTTCTTGATTTTTCCATGAAGTCTAAAATGTTTTTGAAAAACCCTTTTATACTATAAACATAAAAAGTTAAGAACTATTATTATATACCTTTTCTTTCCCTCAAAGTATGTTAAGAATCAAAAAGTTGTCTATATTTGAATAGGGTTCTTACCTATGTGTTTTAGAAAGTACCACTAATTAAAAATATTATTTCCCATACTTTAGGGACTTTCAAGATTTAGAATGGCTCAACGATGGTCACAAAAGATAGCGTTGTAATCTGTTATTCAAAGAGACTGAATGTGCATTTCTTTGTCTCTGGTTTTTGTATATATGTATTTCTCTATATATTTGTTTTTAATAAAACAAATTAATGATAAGCAAGATAAATACAATTTTTACAAGTAAAATCCTAACTTGTAAAATTCTTTGAACAAAGAATATTGAGGCTCCTGATAATGCAAATTAATGAAGTGTTATTAATTGATATATCTGTCTTTTAATTTCAAGATATGATCATCATCTTAATTAGTAATTTCCTAAATGTCCTATCTTTTGTTATGACGGTAAACTGCCAAACTCACTCCATGTACGTAATTTTATACACTGAATAAAATGGTAAAACAATCTTAGACACTCAAGAAGCTTTCTATGCATAATGGAAACTGGATTAGCACACAGCCAGTGTGTGTAAGAAGTTAAACATGGACATATGGCATTAAAACGGCAGGGAAGATTTTAGAAAATATGATTTCAAAGTACTTACTTGTGATGGCTACTGCTGTGACGATGGTGATGGTGATGGTGATGATGTTTTGAATGATGCTGGTCTTTCTCAGTAAGAGATGAAGAAGATGAATTTGAATGTGATGATCCCAGGCTCTTCCTTTGTTCCTTTGTCTTTTGTAAAACTCTTTTGTATGATAAAGTACACAGCCAGCATAATAACTTTCCATCAACCTTTTAAGAAAATGTTTCGATTAGATTAAAAGTACCATAAGCTGATTCTAAATAAAATTAGGTAAGATAAACTGCTCAACAGCTCTATTTCACTCAAACACACACAGACTTTGCAAAATAGAAGTAAAACTAAACTTTTTTGAAACTTGGGAAAATGCTTGTTTGTAGAGTCATAAAATTGATGAGGATGATATTTGGACTTTCCATTAGTTTTATGTATTCTTAATTTGAAGAGAGAAACATATTACCTTTTTTACTACAGAAAAATAAGCACAAATTGATGATATCCCTCAAAAGAATCTTACCTAAGCACAAACCTAATTTAACCAGAATTCCTAAATTACTGTATAATTACTAAAACAATAACATATTTCACTCTACTGAAAAATTGTGAATTCACAGAAAAAAAGGAGAGCCTCAATGATTTACATGTATGCCAGGGGGAAGGGAGACTTCTTTCCAAAATTATTAAGACTAAACCTATACAAATAAAATTAGGTATTTGTTTTCTGTCTGTTAACACAAGGAATGCTGGAGGAACATGTTGTACAACTTGGGTACAATGTCTACATTGCTTTGGGGAGACCGGGGAAGCCCATCAATGAGACAGCCTCCATATTAACTGAAACTGAGAAACAACAGGAGGCTTGTGTGGCTGCTGATCAGCAAGGCATGCCACGTGCATAACGTGTACACACATGCTTATTAAGTCACTGTAGGCAAAGAAAAATGAACAATGGTTTCAAATATGAGGCCTGAATCAAAAGGCACAAGAATAAATTTGAATTACATGTGCTAATGTGCCATCAAGTAGTTTTTCACAGCAGCAACATCAAGTAAACAGCAAAAGGCTGAGTAGCTGAAAGGGTTTATTTAATAGCAGTTAGCACTTCTCTCAAACCCAATGAGGAATAAAACAGTAGTACAGAATAATTTTTGAAGTACAGTAATTTCAATTGACCAACATGAATCAACTTATTATACAAACAAGGAGAAAACTCACTCCTCCCGCACTTTCATCTACCACATGCTTTCAGGGACTTAAAGGACAGATTATGTCTCAGTAATATATTAATTATAACTTCCAACTTGTTTGGTATTTTATTTAATTTCTAGAAGATGTCTTACCATAAATAAAACATACCTTTCTTCTTCCTTCCTCCTTCCGATCAAAAGCACACTGCTGTTTGCACTGTTCACAGGTCTGAGGTGGCCCATATTTTTTTTCTGAATTTGTACAACGTTGACACTTGGTGCCAATAAATGCTGCAATTATGTTACAGTACTGACAAGGTTTGGGCTGAAAAAGAGATATGCACTGCTTTAATTGATACACTTAAAAAAAACTGTAAATTTCTACATAAAACAAGCATGATGTTATAGATGTATTTTTGGGATTAAGAAAACTAATAGGAAAAAAATCTGTTTTCTGTCAAGTATGCTGCCCTATCATATTCAATGACATTTTTCATGTTTCTATCCATTCAACTAATATTTATTTTGAGGGACATGAAACTCACTGCTACTCTTGGGATATTTAAATAAGATGAGAAATGTATTAATGATTTGTATGTCTCTTATACAAAAACTATACATGAAAAAAGGTCTCAAAAAATGAAAGATTTTGGGGGAATGAATTTCTTCTAATTTAATATCTTGGTTAGCTTAATTATCATATCACTTATTTAAAAATGTATTAACTTTTCACCAGATGCAATACACATGTTGTAGGTGAATTTTCAATTCACAAAAAGATGATGCAGAGCACATTCGATACAATTTGAAGCACAATCCATAGCAAATATACCTTGATATTCTTTGATATTCAAAAGATAATTCAGGATTTTAGAGTCTTAAGCCCAACATTTAACCAATGATCACTGTAATGTACATGCAGACCTAAGACAGGATTTATACTAGGGCAGTGCGACTACTGTGATATCTGAATTGTATAAAAATAGCTTAAGGTTATGAAGAGGTGGAAAAATCTTTTATGCAAGCTTTATGGATAATTAGATTCTCCATAACCATGAATTTGCTATATTTGAATCTTTAAAGGAAAAATACCTTCAGAAATTTCATACTGAAATTTTACATAAGCCATGTAATAATTTCATTATTTTAAAGTTTTTATCTCATCAGGCTACCTACAGAAAATCTTTCATGAAATATTTCGATGTGCCAAAATGTTTAAGAAAATAACAATACACATTTTTTTAAAGGCAGATCTATGTGAAAAACATTGACCAGTAATAATAGTATGAAATAAACACATAAGACATACTTACTGTTCCAAATTGTTTCACATTTTGAGCACACTTCTTACAAATTGTGTTAGTTTTGCTGAAAAGGAAATTGCATATAAATGATCAAATGTATGCAGCTTTCTGAAGTGATTAGCAAAATGTTCAACTAAAGCAAGTGGAAGAGTAAAAGATCTATAGCAACAGAAATGAATTACTTTAATGTAGCTAAATAGTTTTCCTTTTAATACAAATATAAGGATCTTTTTTAGGACAGTAATAACCCAAGTTACTTCTCTTCAAACTACTGAAGATGTATTTAGACTTTTTATATAATGTATTTTTTGTAAAAGAAATGAAACAAAAATCCTAACACCTCCTATCTAGTTCCAAAATTTTCACTTTTGCCATCACCACAGAGTATTACCACAGAGTATTACTGCACAGCATTACATATCAGTGCCTTCCTAGCTTTCCACTGGGCCATTCTCCACTATTATGATATCCACACCTTATGGAGAAATTATTTATTCTTCTTTTCAGCTATTTTCTTCTGTGTGTTCTCAAAGTGGAACTGCCCTCTTAAAAAGCATTTGCTGTCCTTCCACTGGTAATAAGTAACTAGATTCCACTCTTGGAAGGAAGGTACTGGTTAATGCTACAGATCTTTCTTCAGATCCATGTCAGCACTAATGTTTAACCATTTTCTTAATAGCTTATAAAAACTGTTTAAATTTGCATCTTCATAGCAAAGCTGTATATTCAATGCAATAATTTATTCTTTATTTCCTTTTGTGTAAACTGAAGTCTAATTGTAAAATAACCACTGTTTTAGCCAACATTCTCTCTCTCCCATCATGTATAAAAGGTTTACAATATAAAATTTAAGAAGCTAAACCCCTTAAAAATATTTTATTACATGCGAAATTACCATATCCAAAGTATTCCTCAGAGAGAATGCTTTGTCTTTAACAATCAAAAACTGTTCAAATATACAAACCTCTCTTGTTGAAATTCTGATCTGCAGTAAGTACATTTTACAATTGGATGTGCAATTCGACATTCCTGTAATAAAACAACACGTTAGTCAACATCTATCTCAACGTCCCAAATCTCACTTTTCTGGTAGAAAACTATTACCCGGCCTAGTCAAATGTCTAAAACATCAATAAAACCTATCTGATAATATAACCAATTGGGGGATTAATCATTTAAACGGCAAATTACAATATAATTCCTTAGGGAAGGCATAGGCGTCTTTGTCTGTATTAGGTGTGGGGGTATGTTACAGATAAATTAAGAAAGCTGTCAGGGCCTGTTTCAAGAACTGATCAAATGTGAAACTACTTATTTTGCACCGTTGCTCACAGACAGCATCCTGGCTTTAATGGGATGGAAGGAGCTCCAAATCATAGAGCATTCTGTTCCCAAGCCAGTCGCTTCGCTTTCCTGGACAGGGAAGAAGGATGCCATCAGCTTTGCGGCTTCGGATTCCTAGCAAGAAAGTGCAAAAACTGTCCCCTGCCTCCTGGTGGAAGGAGAAGACAGACCAGGCAGAACATTGAGATGAAAACATCTCCATCCCAGGGTCTCTGCGGCATAGACAGGTGGCTGCCTTACTCAGCCCCACCCCTAAGACCCCCAAACGCTGCTGGGGCTCTGCCCCTCCTGGGCCTCCTGGACGAAGGCAGAATTCTGTCGCTCTTTCTCAGGGGTCCTTCTCGACTGATGTACAGGCCCTCGGATAAAGGGATCCCGGGTGGGAGGCGAAGGCTCCAGACCCCTAAATCCCAAAAGCGCCGAAGGGCGCGGGGCTGCAGTGCACCAGCCACCCAGCTCCCCTGGATCGCGGTCGAGGGAACCCCGCCCGCCCGCTGCCCGGCGCCCACAGACCTTGCAAAGCTGCTGCCCCTGGGAAAGCTCCTCGAAGGGATAGCGCTGGGTACACTTGGTGCAGGCGTACAGGGCCGACGCCGCCATCCTGCTCCTCAGTCTCCTCCTCCACCGCCGCCCGCTGCGAGGCGGAGCCCTACGGCGGACTCTGGCACCGCCGCCGCCCGGGACACGGGCTCCTCCTCCTCCCCCCTCCCCCTGCCTCGCGCCCACCAGGGCCTCTTCCGGAGAGTCCCCCGGCCTCTGTGGCAACGCTGCCGTCTCCCTCCGCCTCCACTTCCGCCCCAGCCCACCAAGCAAGACTGTCCCAGCCTCTCCCGCTTACGCCCCGATAGCGGCGGATGGAGACGAAGCGGTAGTTCGAAAAGATTTAGCTGCGCGACACGGATCCGCTTCCTTCTCGGCCTCCGTTCCGCGTCCCCGATTGGCTATGGAGGCTACGCGTCACTCGGTCGCTCCTCCCAAACCCTCACCCAGGTTACGCAAGGAGCGCCCACAAAGGGAGGAAGCTGCTAGCCAATAACAGCCGACGTTCTCGGCGCGCGAAATATGCTTTAAATCAGTCCCGCCCTAAGCCTGGGTCGCAGCTATTTCTAGGAGCCGGTTCCAGGTTTGGGTGAGAGCTCCCCAACCTAATTGGGCAAATGTTCTTGACAGGTTTGCTCTCTGCCTCTTCTCTCTTTCGTTTGACTTCTATTGGACCGAACCATTAAGCCCCTCCTAGTCCAGTTTGTTATTGGCCAAAAGGTAAGTACTTCACCCCAAATCAAGCTCTCTCCGGCTTTTAACCCAAGAGAAGGGATGGCGTGTTTGAACTTCGCATTCATTTTTACTCTATTTCAATCATTCGACTCAATTGCCACCGGAGACAACACAAATTCTGGCCCACGTTTCCTCCTTGAGAAGTCTCCTTCCTTTGCAAAGTCGCCTCCCAAGCCGTCTAGCAGCTCCCAGTGTTATCGGCTCCCGGCACTCTCAGGTACGCGCTACCTTGTGACGTCAGCGAGGGAAGAGGCGGATTCTCTACAGGCAGGCGTCCGCTTTTTTGATTGGCTGTCCAAGCCATCCGTCAGGACGTGTTGCCCTGTCGGCGTGTGCTCTGAGTTTGGGCGTCCCGGTGGGGGTGTGTGGCAGGGGTTTCTAAACCTGGCACCAGCACCCTCGCCCCTTCCATCAGGGGCCGGGCTTGGGGTCGCCCCTGGTGGGCGGCTCACAAATCTTGAAGAAGAGCACGAGAACCCAGACCGTTCCGGAGCTGCGGAGGCCTGCTGGGCAGGAGAAAGATGGCGGCGGCGTCGGTTTCTGCGACTTCTGGTTCTCATTTCTCGGTAAGAAGCTGTTGATGTTCGGATAGGCTCCGGATCGGTTCTTCTTAGTGCTTCTTCCCTTTTCCTCATGTTTTAGAGTTCTTTCGGCTCTCCCTCTCATCACATCTTGAGGAACAGCGAGCACGGGGGAGGAGCACCTAGATCGCCCAATGCTAGCCCGGCTTCCACTGCTTCTCTGTTAAAGCTGCACTCTCTGGCTTCCAGTGAAACAGGACTGGTCCGTCACTCCCTCCGTCCCGCCCCACCTCACCCCCATCCCCCGCGTGGGTCTAGCAGTCCAGGTTGCCGAATGTTGCCTAGACTCGGCTGGGAAAACTGTACCCGCTCCCTGGCCTGAGAAAGCGTAACTGCTTTGGTCACGTGGCGGTAACGGCCCCTTTTTGGAAACTGGCGGAAACCAGGTAGGCGCGCTTCTCTGTTTAATAGACAGCTTTTGAGTAGTCCGTTGTTTCTCACGTGCGTTCTCGTTTTTGCCTACTCTTTTGCCTGCAGACGCCCTTCCTCCTGTCTTCCCAGTAATGTTGTTCCGTGATCAGACCAGAAGCGCGCGCTTCCCATATCCCACCATATTATTAGGGCTGCAACGTTTAAATGCCTTTTCCACGTACTTTTCTGTGTTGTTTAAAAAAGTACATGTGTTTTGAAAATTTCAGATATGGGTTGCTGATTCCAAATATTGTTTTCGCCTCCACAAGGACCACCAATTCAGTCACTTGGTTGAATTGGAGTGTCTAATGCTTAGTGGTTTGGGGACTGTCCCGTTTGGAATAGTTGGGAAGTAAGTGTGACAAGGCTTATTAAGTTAAAGGACTTTTCTCTTCATTCAGCCAGTGGTGAGTTACTGGCATATTATTAGGCTGAGATTACACAGATGAAGAGAATAGAGCTGCTGCTCTGAAGGAGCAAAACACTGAAGAGAAACAACATATAATTAAATGATTACTACACAGAACAGTTTGAAAAATATTCTCATGCCGGAATAATCTAGGCAAGAGTGACTAGTATTGTTTGGATAGACAGATGAGGTTTTCTAGAAGAGAAGATGGAATTGAATGGGGAAGGAATATTAAGTGCTTCTTGCAAGAATAGAATAGGAAGGAGAAAAAGGCACCATAGGCATTTTGGAGATAGGAGCCAAAATAATAGGTGCTTTCAGGAAACTTGAAATAACTTGGAATAAGCATAGGTAATATGGAGGTAGTGTTGTGAGATGAATTGGAAAAGTAGGTAAAAGCATGGTTTTGAAGGTCCTTATATAGAATCTGGGAGAGAAAAAGACCAAAAACATCAGGGTCAAGTAATGGCTTAGAAGTTAAGGGGGAGAAAGTTTAAAGAATGCTAAGAGCAGATTCACTGTGAGAAGTCATGCCTTTCTTCAGTTTCAGGTTTCTATGGCTGTCTTTAGGATTTGGGATAATGAGGCCAGAAGCAACCTTCAGGGTTTTGGCAGAAAGAGGGTAATCATAAGTCCGCAGAGAGGTCAGCGGAGATTAAGAAACAGTTGGAGTTTATTCAGAAATTATGTCAATAAAAGGGAAAATATAACAACTATGAGACAATTAGAAAGAGGTGTCTCTCTGTAAATGGATGAGATTTTCAGTATGAGATGTGATTAATTAAACTTAATTGGAAGAAGATGTGCTCTTAAAATAGCACTTTGAGGTTGAAGAAAGACCCTTTAAAACGTGGAATTGAGCTGCACTCTGAAGATGAGTAGTGGCGCTGGGATGTGCTCAACCCGTAGTCCTTACTATAGGCACTCCAGAAATCCAAAAGAGTGTGTAACAGAAGACATATTTTAATGTGCTAAGCTCAGATTTAACTGGGTTCTAAATATTGAGAACAATGAAATATCTAGGACCCTTTACAAATCAAATTATAACCATCTTCTCAACTAACTTGATGTGCTACATCAAAATGTCTAATTTTGAAGCTACATCTCAACACAATTTAGATCAAATAGATCATTTCTCCGTGCATAAGAGATGGCCCTGCTTAGATGTTTTTTTTCTCTGTCCGTCTAAAATAAGGCTGCATTTCCAACATGGCCTGCAGTATTAAAAAGAGCACTTTAGCTTAGCAGCTGATTATAATCTAAGACAAGGCATAAAAAGACCTTATAACGCTACAACATGAACTCACATTACTCCTATCAGACTTCAGGGTTGTGAGCAGTAAAAACTCGTATGTATTTGAAAGTGATAAAATCAGGATAGAGCTAGCTATAATAAATGGAGATGCTTTCACCAGGCAAGGATTTTTACAGGGTAACTAATTGTGTGTCTCTCACATTTCAAATATGATCAACGTGAAAGTAGGTGATAGGTTTGAATTGGTCTTTCTATGTATTTATTTACTGCAACAGTAGCAATAAGAGTAGCAGAAACAGCATTTATGGAGGGATTACTCTAACACTCACTAGTGGAGAAGGCAGGAAAACAATTATGATTGGCATGATGGAATTAATGCTAAATTAGAAGTTCAGGCAGCATAGAGTTGAAACACAAAAGAATGTCTTTCATTTCAGTTCTCTATTTTCCCAATAACCACAGTCAGTGCCCTCATGTCACTTTCATTGTGGTTTTGGTTTGCATTTTCCTAATTATGTTGTTTAATTTCAAAGAAGAGAAGAGAAGACAAACATTAAAGTTCAGTAAATATGACTGTGGGAGAAATTGCTGCATCACAGAGTATGTGCATAGTCAGCTTTACCTGGTATTACTAAATTGTTTTCCAAAACGATAGTACCACTTTACGAGCAATCCTCTTTACTCCATACCTCTTTAGCAGGTAGTATTTTGTCCCACTTTTAATTTTTTGATGGTTGGAGTGTAAATGGTATCTTGATTTTTGGTTCTAAGTTGTGTTCCCCTGATTAGTGGTGAGAGCACACTTTTTTGTCATACTTTTTTGCTTTTGTATATTTGCTTTTGTGTTATTTATTTATTTATTTTTCTGTAGAATGCCTGTTACGGTCTTTTGCCTATTTTTCAACTGGGTTGTCTTTTCCTATTGACTTAAATGTTTATGTGTTTTTTATATATTCTGGATGCTAATCCTTGGTCTGTTAGGGGTATTCCAAATATACCAGTTTGTAGCTTGCTTGTCTTTCTGGCTTTTGAATAATAGAAGTTTTTAATTTTAATATAGAAACGTAATTAGGTTTTGCTTTTTGTGATTAGTGTTTTTTACTTTAAGAAGTTCTTACCTCTGAACTCTTAATGATGTCTTCTGTGTTTTCCCTTCAAATTTTAAAGTTGGGGCTTTTTAAATCCTTGTTTTACTTGAAATTAATCTGTGTGGTTTGAGGTAGTGAAGCAATTAATGTTTTTATTTAGGATAAACAGTTATTCCAACACTACTTTTTTGAAACTCATCCATTCCCTGGTGGTTTGCAAAATTCTAGTCCTGACAAGATACTAATCTTCCATATGAGTCTGTGTTCCTAGTCACTGTCCCATTGTTGTATTTACCTGTCTCTATGTCAATATTCAGTAATTTTTCTTTTATTTTTCTGAGAGGCAGATGTCTACCTTGTTCCTCAAAAGAATCTTAGCTATTTTTGGTTCTTTGCTGCTCTTCTGTATAAATTCTATAGTCTCCTATTGGAGTTTTGATTAATTTGGGAACAGCTGATGGTCTTAAGATATTGAGCCCTCTATCCATGAACGTGTTATATTACTCCATTTATTTAGATCTTTAACATTTTTCAATTGTCTTATAATTTTAGGTCTTGCACATTTTTTATTGAATTTATTTCTAATTATTTGTCCATTGTATGATATATTTTCTTAAGTTACATTTTCTAACTGGTATATAGAATTTTTATTGATTTCTGCATCTCGGTATTACCCAACAAACTTACTATAAATTCCCATTAACTCTAATGATTGAGGTTCCTTGGTATGTCCTGTTCAGACTCTCAGTCTTTGAAATTTGTATTCTTTCTTTTCAGTCATACTATCTGTTATTTCTTTTCATTATCTTAAATGTAGCAGTACTCTACTAACGGGGCATGAAGTAGTAGTTCTCTTTGTCTTGTTTCTTGATTTTAGAAAGAAATGTTCTCAATTTTTCACCACTGAGTCTGTTTGCCCTGGATTTCTTGTACTTTTTAAAAATTAGTATAAGAAAATAGTGTTATGTGCTTTTTTTCCCTCAAATAATGGCTGGATACTAGATTTTATAGAATGCTTTTTTACATTTGTGGAGAGGTTCATGTGGCTTTTCATTATAATGGGATAGATGACAATAAAAGATGTTCTTTTGTTGACTCTGTGCTGTATTCCTGGAATAACCTCAACTTGTCATATGATTTTATTCTTTCTATGTAGCTGGGTATAGTTTGCTGAAATTATTGCTTAGATTACAAAAATTATGCTTATGAGGAAATAATGGTCTCTAATTTTTCTTTCTTACCTGATTTTGGTATCAAGATATCAAAAATGAATGGCTTTCCTTTTTTCCTGTTCTTTTGAAGTGCTTGTGAAGGGTTGAATTATTTGCTACATGAATATTTTGTGAAACTCAAATTGATTTCCTAAAACTATTTAACCTGCTGCTAACTCTACATTGGAGAGTAGAGACATCAGATGTCTCTACTATTGGACCTTAAGATTACTTCCCCAATTTTATTCCTTAAACTTGTGTATACAAATGGATTTTTTTCCTAAGCTAATGTATTAATTAAACTGGAAACAGTGCTTTCCATGCCCATGTCTAGTTTGTCAGAATTTGGGTCAGTCTACAAGGCTCAGCCTTGATTTCAGCTCTATCAGAAACTTTTCTTGACCATCCTAATCTGAATCTATGTCCTTTTAAAAACTTCTGAATTTAATTTGAACTTTATCTCTGTTACAACCAATTTGACAGTTCCAGCCTACTCTTGTATTTAAATTGCCATCTAATTCTTTCTAGACATGTTGCACATTCCATTTTAAAATAAGGCAAATAATATACATTTTTGTCATTTTTTGCACTTAATACAGTGTGGATTAGGTGGAGATGTGTCTCCATCCATTTTGGTAGGTTTTGATTAGTTTACTGGAATCCTATAAAAGAGAAAATATTTTGGAAAAGAGGGAGATTCTGAGAGAGCAGAACTGTGTAGCCATGAGAAGCAGAGAGTCCACCAGCCAGCGACCTTTGGAGATGAAGAAGGAAAATGCCTCCTGGGGAGCTTCATGAAACAGGAAGCTAGGAAAGAAAGCTAGCAGGTGACGCCATGTTCGCCATGTGCCTTTCCACATGAGAGAGAAACTCTAACTGTGTTTGCCATATGCCTGTCCACTTGAGAGGGAAACCCTGAACTTCATCGGCCTCCTTGTATCAAGGTATCTTTCACTGGATGCCTTAGATTGGACATTTCTATAGACTTACTTTAATTGAGACATTTTCTTGGCCTTCGAACTGTAAACTAGAAACTTATTAAATTCCACTTTTTAAAAGCCATTCCATTTCTGGTATATTGCATTCCAGCAGCTAGCAAACTAGAACAGTGTCTTTATTGGAACTTAAACTCTGGTGGGAATAGCACACAGATAATAAATATCTATATATTGCACAGTGATAAGCCTATTGAAAAAATTTAAAAAGTATAAAGAGATAGAATGACAGAGAGATACTATTTTAAATAGGTGGTCAGGAAAGGCCTCACTGGCAGTCTTTTGAGCAGATATTTGAATGGGGTGAGGAACAGAAGATTTCCAGGCAGAGTGAATATAAATATAGCAAATAAAAATGGAGTGCACTGTGTATGTTAGAAATCCAAAAGGTGGCCAGTGTGGTGAGAAAATAGTGAGGAGAGATTTGGAGGAATGGTAGTAAATGAGGTCAAGGTAGTCTTTGGTTAGATGTATTACTTATATGGATTTACTTTTTTAAAAGTGTCATTTTAAGTACTATTTGGAGAATAGACTAAGGGGATATAGACAAGAGTAGAAGCACAGATTGGTTAGGAGGCTTTTGTGGTAGTCTGGAGAAAATGTCATGATAACAAGTGACCAGGGTAGGAAAAGTGATGAGAAGTGGAGAGTTTCTGAATTTATTTGAAAGACAGAGCTCCAATAAGATTTACTGAAGTATTGAATGTGGAGTGCATTAGAGATGATTCCATCCAAGAGCTCTGGCCTGAGCAGGTGGATAATTGATGGTGCCATTTTTTGGTGGTATACTGGAGGGGAGCAGATATTGGAAATAGTGGATTCAAGAATTTGCTGATAGGCATGTGTAAGTTTGAGGTACCTTAATTATGAGAACCAAGCCTTTGCTTAGGAAGAGCCAGATCCATTACTTGGAGCTCATTGGTTGTTTCAGGGGAGGGTACAGATAAAGGTAAGTTGACGAATTACCTTGTGATTGCCCTGATTGAGGAGAGTGGCAAATCACTTAACATTTTGAACTTCCTTTTCCTCTTTCGTAAAACAGAATGTAACCAGTTAAACATACCTGTAATTATGCCAAACTCTTAAAAATATTACTTTTCTTATCCCTGAGGTTTATAACTTTTTGCCAGTTGCTTTCTCACTTGGAAAGACCTAGCTATTAAGAATATTAGATATTTTATATTCTAATTCTATTCTAATATTAGTATTTGATATTTTAAATATTAGATATTTTAAGAATTCAAAACTCATTCTGTCTTCCATTCTGCCTCCAAATAGTTGGAAAATGGAAGATGTTGGTCCTTTTTGTTGCTTATGAGCAAACTTATGATAGTAGTAGAGGTAGCATTTATTTACTCATATAGCACTTTTGGGATTTTTTTCCTATGCCTTCCAACCTCTGCCCCTTTCTTTAACTTTTACACCCACAGTGTATGTTTAGTATTTGCTTTCTTAAATGAACTGACAAATTTCATGTTTTAAAAAAATTTTTTAATGTGTAAATAAATTTTATTTTTCATAAATAAAAGTTTTAACACTTTAGACTGTTAATAAAGACTTAGTTGACATCTAGTTAACGTCATACAACAGTTTTTTCTTCTCTTGAAAATATTCAAATATGATTCCATTGTTCTTTTAGAAAATAGATTAAAAGATATGTTGCATTTAATGAGCTCCAGGAAGAACATTCTATCACATTCTTGTTTTCTTTTGACACTTGAAACATTGACTTGTATGGCAACTTAACCTACCTCTTGGAGGAAAGAAAAAGCTCTACCATTAAAGATATAGGTCATTTATGATGACCAATTTTGCTATGTTTCCACAAACAAAACCTATTTTTTACAATGAGGAAGCAGAAAACAATATATAATCAAGAGGATCTATCCTGTTCTAGTTTACTAGCTGCCAGAATGCAATATATCAAAAATGGAATGGCTTTTAACAAGGGAATTTCATAAATTGCTAGTTTACAACTCTAAGGCTGAGAAAATGTCCCAATTAAAACAAGTCTATAGAAATGTCCAATGTAAGGCATTCAGGTAAGGACATTTTGGTTTAAGAAGACCGATGAAGGTTTTTTTCTCAAGTGAGAAGGCACATGGCGAACAGAGTCAGGGTTTCTCGCTCATTTGGAAGGGCACGTGGTGAACACAGTGTCATCTGCTAGCTTCCTCTCCTGGCTTCCTGTTTCATCAAACTCTCCAGGAGGCATTTTCCTTCTTCATCTCCAGAGGTCACTGGCTGGTGGACCCTCTGTTTCTTGTGGCTACATCATTCTGCTCTCAGAAGCTCTTATTTTCTCAAAAATGTTTTCTCTTTTATAGGATTCCAATAAACTAATCAAGACCCACATAGAATGGGTGTAGATGTCTCTATCTAATCAAGTTTAATACCCACGATTCATTGAGTCACATCTCTGTGGAGATAACTTAATCAAGTTTCCGACCTGTAGTGCTGAATAGGGATTAGAAGAAACCATTGCTCCCATAAAATGGGATTAGGATTAAAACATGGCTTTTCTAGGGTATATACATCCTTTCATATGGGCACAGAAGATAAGAGATTACATAGGGATACAAATGATTTTTTTTTTTAAACCAATAAACTCTGGCTCAGAAGATGGCAAATATTGATTAACGTAAAATCCATCAGCCTGTAAGAATTCCACATCACATTTTCCCCTATTTCTGAAAGACAGCATTGCCATCAAAACATCTGGAGAGACTTCCGGGTCAAGATGGAGGCTTAACAACATGTGCGTTTTAGTTCGTCCTCTAGAACAACTAAACTAAGCTGTTCTGTATAGAACAGCTCCTGGGGCTATGTCAGTGACCGGACACACAGCGTACCCCAGTCTGGACCAGCTGTGAGCCTCCCCAGAACCGTGAGTTCCCAAAGCTGTGGTGGCCAGTGCCCCTCCCCAACAGGCCGCTACCCAGAGGGGAAAGGAAAGGACTTTACCAGCAGCAGGGACTGGGCACAATCAAATGCCAATTGTGGAACTAATTAACAAATTCTGACTACTAAAAATAGGCCCTCAGCTTAGGTGAACTGATCAAAGTGGAGGTTGCTCATTTTTGCCCCGGCGCCAAGGGGGCAGGACTGACAGAAAAAGCGGGAAAAAAAAAAGAAGGAAACAGAGGTTTTTGTGGCTGTGTTTCTACAAAGGCTTGACTGCCTTTGGATATAGCGGCAGCACTTCTCAGGCTGCAGTGGCCCCAGGCATAGGCAGAAATAAGCTCTTTTGGGGGCTTGTCTGGAGCCTGTGCCTTCCCTAGGGATTCCACACCCAGGTGGAATCCCTCCCTCAAGGAATTCAGACCCCAGGGCTTGGTAATTTGAAGCCATTAAAACCAGCCTACAACCTCTCCTCTGTCTCCACCATGCCCCAGCAGGGAGAGTCTGCCAAAGTTAAAGGTACCACATCATATGCTGGTGGGACCTGCAGGCAGACAAGCACCACATACTGGGCAGGATAAGAAAAACAGAGCCCAGAGACTTCACAGGAAGGTCTTCCAACCTGCTGTGTCTCACCCTCAGGGAAAACCAATGTAGGTGATTCTTTCTTCCTGTTAGGAGGCCAGTTTGGTCTGGGAAAATCTGGCTGGGGTCTATAATATCTAAGTAGACCCTCCTAAGTGTGTGTGGGGAAAGGCACCATACAAGCAAGGCAAGAAACAAGAAAACAAGAACTGAAAAGTTCTCCTCTTTAAACAAAACTTAAGCTAAAGGTCCAGATTAAAGCTGAACGGAATGTCAAAGAACAGATAGGGGCGGCTGCTGTGTCTCAGCAGGCGGAGCTCCGACCTGCCGTGCTGGAGGTCTGGAGTTCGATCCCTGGTGCCTTCTGCCATATGCAAATTAAAAAAAAAAAAAAAAAGAACAGATAGACAACAAATTCATCCAGCAAGAAAACCCTAGATAAAAGAAGTGAAAGCAATCTCCAGAATAAACTAATTAAGGTAATTAAATGCCTAGACGCCAGCAAAAAATAACAAATCACACT
>PVIY010024907.1:6990-37516 GCA_004026745.1 Myrmecophaga tridactyla
AATTTCTTGTAGTTTTCTTTGTATAGGTCTTTTATCTCTTTAGTTAAATTTATTCCTAAATATTTTATTCTTTTGGTTGCAATTGTAAATGGAATTTTTTTCTTGATTTCCCCCTCAGATTGCTCATTACTAGTGTATAGAAACACTACAGATTTTTGAGTGTTGATCTTGTAACCTGCCAGTTTGCTGTACTCATTTATTAGCTCTAGTAGTTTTGCTGTGGATTTTTCGGGGTTTTCGACTTATAGTATCATATCATCTGCAAACAGAGTTTTACTTTTTCCTTTCCAGTTTTGATGTCTTGTATTTCTTTTTCTTGTCTAATTGCTCTGGCTAGAACTTCCAACACAATGTTGAATAACAGTGGTGATAGTGGACTTCCTTGTCTTGTTCCTGATTTTGGGAGGAAAGTTTTCAGTTTTTCCCAATTGAGGATGATTTTAATTGTGGGTTTTTCATATATTCCCTTTATCATTTTGAGGAAATTCCCATCGATTCCTCTCCTTTGAAGTTTTTTCAACAGGAAAGGATGTTGAATTTGTCATATGCTTTTTCTGCATCAATCGAGATGATCGTGTGGTTTTTCAGCTTTGATTTGTTGATATGGTGTATTACATTAATTGATTTTCCTATGTTCAACCATCCTTGCATTACTGGGATGAATCCTACTTGGTTATGGTGTATAATTCTTTTAATGTGTTGCTGGATTTGATTTGCTAGAATTTTGTTGAGGATTTTTACATCTGTATTCATTAGAAAGATTGGTCTGTAGTTTTCTTTTTTTGTAATATCTTTGTCTGGCTTTGGTATGAGGGTGACGTTGGCTTCGTAGAATGAGTTAGGTAGTGTTCCCTCCTCTTCAATTTTTTGAAGAGTTTGAGCAGGATTGGTACTAGTTCTTTCTTGAATGTTTGGTAGAATTCACCTGTGAAGCCATCTGGTCCTGGACTTTTCTTTTTGGGTAGCTTCTTAATGACTGATTCAATTTCTTTACTTGTGATTGGTTTGTTGAGGTTGGCTGTTTCTTCTCGAGTCAGTGTTGGTTGTTCATGCCTTTCCATAAAGTTGTCCATTTCCTCTACATTGTCAAATTTATTAGCATAAAGTTGTTCCTAATATCCTCTCATTACTTCCTTTATTTCTGTGGGGTCAGTGGTTATGTCTCCTCTTCCATTTATGATTTTATTTATTTGCATCCTCTCCGTCTTTTTGTCAGTCTTGCTAAGGGCCCATCAATCTTACTAATTTTCTCATAGAAGCAACTTCTGGTTTTGTTGATTTTCTCAATTGTTTTCATGTTCTCAATTTCATTTATTTCTGCTCTAATCTTTATTATTTCTTTCCTTTTGCTTGCTTTGGGTTTAGTTTGCTTTTCTTTCTCTAGTTCTTCCAAGTGGACAGTTAATTCCTCAATTTTTGCCCTTTCTTCTTTTTTGATATAGGCATTTAGGGCAATAAGTTTCCCTCTTAGCACTGCCTTTGCTGCATCCCATAAATTTTGATATGTTGTGTTTTCATTTTCATTTGCCTTGAGATATTTACTGATTTCTCTTGTAATTTCTTCCTTGACCCACTGGTTGTTTAAGAGTGTGTAGTTGAGCCTCCACATATTTGTGAATTTTCTGGCACTCTGCCTATTATTGATTTCCATTCCTTTATGATCTGAGAAAGTGTTTTGTATGATTTCAATATTTTTATGTTTATTGAGACTTGCTTTGTGACCCAGCATATGGTCTATCCTTAAGAATGATCCATTGGCACTTGAGAAAAAGGTGTATCCTGCTTTTGTGGGGTGTAATGTTCTATAAATGTCTGTTAAGTCTAGCTTATTTATTGTATTATTAAAATTCTGTTTCTTTATTGATCTTCTGTCTAGGTGTTCTGTCCATTGATGAGAATGGGGAATTGAAGTCTCCAACTGTTTTGGTGGATGCATCTATTTCTCTTTTCAGTGTTTGCTGCATGTGTTTTGTAGCATTCTGGCGTGGTGCATAAATATTTCTGATTGTTATATTTTCTTGTTGAATTCTTCCTTTTATTAATACATAGTGTCCTTCTTTGTCTCTTTTAACTGTTTTATATTTGCAGTCTAATTTTTTGGATATTACTATAGCTACTCCTGCTCTTTTCTGATTGTTATTTGCATGAAATATCTTTTCCCAACCTTTTACTTTCAACCTATGTTTATCCTTGGGTCTAAGATGTGTTTCCTGGAGACAGCATATAGATGGGTCCTATTTTTTAATGCATTCTGCCAGTCTTTGTCTTTTGATTGGGGAGTTCAATCCATTTACATTTAGTGTTATTACTGTATGAGTAGTACTTTCTTCTACCATTTTGGCTTTTGGATTTTATATGTTACATCTAATTTTTCTTCTTCTTACCTTTACTGATAGTCTTCATTTCTACACTCTTCTCCATGCCTCTCTCTGCTGTCATTTCCTATCTGCCTCTATAGTGCTCCTTTTTGTATTTTTTGCAGAGCCAGTCTCTTGGTCACAAATTCTCTCAGTGATTTTTTGTCTGAAAATGTTTTAATTTCTCCCTCATTTTTGAAGGACAGTTTTGCTGGATATAGAATTCTTGGTTGGCAGTTTTTCTCTTTTAGTAATTTAAATATATCATCCCACTGTGTTCTCGCCTCCATGGTTTCTGCTGAGAAATCTACGCATAGTCTTATTGGGTTTCCCTTGTATGTGATAGATTGCTTTTCTCTTGCTACTTTCAAGATTCTCTCTTTCTCTTTGACCTCTGACATTCTGATTAGTAAGTGTCTTGGAGTACATCTGTTTGGATCTGTTCTGTTTGGGGTATGCTGCACTTCTTGGATCTGTAATTTTAAGTCTTTCATAAGAGTTGGGAAATTTTCAGTGATAATTTCCTCCATTAGTTTTTCTTCTCCTTTTCCCTTCTCTTCTCCTTCTGGGATACCCACAACACGTATATTCGTGTGCTTCGTGTTGTCATTTAGTTCCCTAAGTTCCTGCTCGCATTTTTCCATTCTTTTCCCTATATTTTCTTTTGCTTGTTGGATTTCAGATGTTCCATCCTCCAGTTCACTAATCCTGTCTTCTGCCCCTCGAAATCTGACACTGTATGTTTCCATCGTTTTTTTCATCTCTTCTACTGTGCCTTGCATTCCCATAAGTTCTGTGGTTTTTTTCAGACTTTCGATTTCTTTTTTTTTGTTCGTTCCTTGCCTTCTTTATATCTTCCCTCAATTCATTGATTTTGTTTTTGATGAGGTTTTCTATGTCTGTTCAGACATTCTCAATTAATTGTTTCAACTCCTGTATCTCATTTGAATTGTTGGTTTGTTCCATTGACTGGGCCATGTCTTCAGTTTTCCTCATGTGAATCATTATTTTTTTGCTAGCATCTAGGCATTTAATTACCTTAATTAGTTTATTCTGGAGATTGTTTTCACTTCTTTTACCTAGGATTTTCTTGTTGGATGACTTTGTTGTTTATCTGTTCTTTGACATTCAGTTCTTCTTATTCTGGACCACTAGCTCAGATTTTGTTTAATAGAGCAGAATTTTTCAGTTCTTGTTTTCTTGTTTCTTGCCCTGCCTATATGATGCCTTCCCCCACCCCCACCCCACCCTTAGGAGGGTCTACTTAGGTATTATAGACCCCAGCCAGATTTTCCCAGATCAAACTGGCCTCTTATCAGGAGGAAAGAGTCACCTGCATCAGTTTTCCCTGAGGGTGAGACCCAGCAGGTTGAAAGGCTCTCCTGTGAAGTCTCTAGACTCTGTGTTTTTCTTATCCTGCCCAGTATGTGGCACTTGTCTGCCTGTGGGTCCCACCAGCATAAGATGATGTGGTACCTTTAACTTTGGTACACTCTCCCTGCTGGGGGCGTGATGGAGACAGAGAAGAGGGTGTAGGCTGGCTTTAATCAATTTTCCAAACCTGGGGTCTGAATTACTTGAGGGAGGGAGGGAATCCACCTGAGCTGGGCCCCACCCCTCCCCTGGGGAAGGCACAGGCTCCAGACAAGCCCTCAAAGGAGCTTCTTTCTGCCTATGCCTGGGGCAGTTGCAGCCTGAGAAGCCCTGCTGCTGCATCCAAAGGCAGTCAAGACTTTGTAGAAATACAGCCACAAAAAAGAAAGAGAAAAATCCTTCTCAGAGAAGGACCCCCATTCAGGTTTGCCAATCAAGAGCATAAGTTGGTATGTTCCTTTGTATACTTTCAGGTCCTATGTGCCCCCTCCTTTCCTTCAGGGCCCAGACCCTTTCAAGTATTATGTGCTATCTGATCCAAAAAACCTCTGTTACTTTTTTTCTTTTTCCGTCAGCCCTGCCCCATTGGTACCGGGGCAAAAATTGGCAACCTCCGCTTTGACCAGGTTCACCTGAACTGGGGGCCTATTTTTAGTAGTTAGAATTTGTTAATTAATTCCACACTTGTAGCTTAGTTGGGCTCAGCCCCTGCTGCTGGTCAAGTCTCTTTCCTTTCCCCTCTGGGGAGCAGCCTGTGCGAGAGGGACTTGGGGAACTCACAGTTCTGGGGGGGGGGGCTCGCAGCCATTCCAGCTGGTCCACACTGGGGTACGCTGTGTGTCCCGTCACTGACGTGGCCCCAGGAGCTGTTCTGTACTGTTCCTGGCTATTTAGTAGCTGCTCTGGAGGACGAATTAAATCCCACACCTTGCTAAGCCGCCATCTTGGCACTCTCTCCTTGCTTTATAGTTTTAGTTAAAGAAACTTCTTCCTCTTCCATGCTGAGCAATATTTTTTCCTTTTTATATTTTTCACAATAAGTACTTCTAACTGTAATACTCCTTTAAGGAAATGACTAACAAGGGGTTCCCGTATTTTTTTTGTTAAGTCCTTATGTGGTGTGTTGAAATAAACCCCCCACTCCTCTTTTGAGGACACTCGGGCTTCTTAGCTTTAGCCTCAGATCCTGCTACTTCTTTAAATATCTTTCTCATCTAAGTTTCCTTATTTTTTCTTTTAAGAAGTTGTAAGCTTAAGGTTTCACCTCTTACCTCTGAGTTCCCTGTTTTATGCCATAGGAGGAACTAAGGAGGGTGTTGAAAGGGGAGGGGAGCTCCTTTCTGAAATAGAGATGTGATTTTCTCCTGGAGGTGTTCCAAGACTGACATTTTTCATGAAAAAATACTCAGCTGTGCGGAAGATGGTATTTTCATTGGGGACAGATATCAACTCCTCCCAGAATTGATACTTGGAAATTTCTTGCCCCCTAAACTCAAGCATCGCATACTTTGGGGTGCTGGAAAGCAAGGACACAGCTTTGTAGTGAAGCAAAGTAAAGGAAAAAAAAAATGCTCCAATGAACTTATCAAAAACAGAGAATTGTCCGTCTTCAAAGATAGTTTTTTTAGCTTCTTCAGAAGAATTCTGTGCTAAGATCCCAAATTTCTTATGTCTTTAATTTGGTTTATCTTAACTTCTTACAGCAAGAAAATTTCATTTGACTAACCTATAAAAATTCAGATCAGAAGCCAAATCTCCTCAGCCTTTCTAGTCCCCTTTCCCTCACCCCACACAGGGGACTTTGGCATGGTGAGCCCCGGGAGTTACTTCTCAGGTGACTGACTGTCAACGTGGGACAAGCAGTCGCGGAAACGCACGCACTGGTCACTTTCCAGTGGGCTGTGAATCGTTATCTGCCATTCCTACTTTCTGTACTCTGTTTTGTTCTTTATTCATTTACCAGTTTTTTGAGAGCCTCCTTTGTGCTGAGTGGACACCAAAGCAAGTAAATGTAGGTTTCTGCCCTCAAGGAATTTCCCCTCCTCTCCTGCAATATTCTATGTTGGGTGATCGGTTGCCAGGCACTGAGAGAGTTCCCAAGACGTAGAACTTTTCATTTTAAAACTGGGATAGGCCAGGACACAATAGTATGAATAGGTCACCTTAGTTCTGTACTCATAACTTTTTCCTTTCTAATAATGTAACTCTTATTTATTGAGTATTTGCTCTGCCAGCCACTTTATATATATATTATATATATATATATATAAAATATGTATATATAGTCTTCACAGGTGTGCAGTGCTTCCTCTTTTCTAAGGAAGAAGGGGCTCTGAACAGAAGAATAATTCCCACATGACTTGCGTATAGCTCTGCAATGACTAGAAAATCCGGAGGGAAAGCTGGGAGGTGTGTGTGGGAGCTGTGGCCCTACTGCCCTCTGCTGGCCAGCCCGAGCCTTCAGCTTGGTGTGATGCCTGTTGTGTGGTGTTGTTTACAGACAGTTTTGATGGACCAGTCTCGCTTTCAAGAGCTCCAGCTGAAGCTGGAGCACCTGACCATCCTGGGGGCCGTATTGCTGGTCACGTTCAGCATGGTAGCCCCAGGAATTTCGTTCCAGGCAGACTTTGCTGGGAAACTCAAGATGATTGTCAAGATTCTGCTAACAGATATGCATCTGCCGTAAGTGGCTTAAGGCTATGGAGTGGACCTATAAATAGATGGATGGGAGGCAGAGATGGGTTGGGAGCAGACTGGAATGGGGTCTCCCAGTGTACCATAGAATCAGGAGCCTGCTCTAGGAACTGAGAGGAACTCTTGTTCTCTAGCTAATCTGTTCACTCTGATGACAACCCCAGCAGAATTTATTCAGCATAGCATTGAAGTTAGATTCACCTCTAGGGTTACAGGGCTCTGGGCCTTCAAATGCTTGTGACCAGGACTCACAGTAAGAAATACATTTTGCATTGTGACTTGATATATACTCACATACATAGGTAACTGAAGTAAAAACTCACAAAATAAAACCCTAATTATGCTTAATGCATATGATATTTGTATTCTATTAATTTTCATTAAAAATACTGGTTGCTCCCCACTGAACTGATTTCACAACCAACTAATAGTTTGAAAAACACAGCTTAAGGAAATACCATAAAAGAAACAGGCTGTATTTTTCCACAGTTTCCTGTATGTGATCAAACTTTTTCTGCCCTTCGCACATTCCTCATAGAAATTTCTGTCTCTAGAACGCTGTCACCTTTACCAAATGGAGAGGTTTTATTGCTGAGTTTGCACGAAGTATGCATATACTCAGTGCAGTGATGGGTGTAGCCACGTGTTATGAGTAACGGTCTAAGAGTCATGAATTTGGTGGGGAGGGTGTTTGCTTCACCGAGTCCTGGTCTGGACCCCTTGCACAGGTGCAGCCTGAGGCTGTCACCCAGGTTCCTTTCCAGTAAAACTGCTCTGTCGTAGTTCCCCAACAGGGGCCCCTGTACCAGTGCTTGCCCAGGAGTCCAGCCTGCCTGCCAGTACTCACCTGGCAGTCAGGGGGCTGGCACAGGGTGAGTACTGACAGAGTCCCAGGGCTTGCTCCCTTACTCCCAAATTATTCTGTTATCCAAAAGATCTGGAGACAGAACAAAGACAGTTACTCTCTCAGAATACCGGCCAGTAGGAGTGCTGCACGCAAATGGAGCCCAGCATGGTGCCCGTGGGCTGCCCATGGGTACTCTAGGAGAGCCTGTGAGTCCCGGGAAATTTAAGTGCTATTTTTCTTTTTAACTTTAAATTTTTGTTTTTTTTTTTTTTAAGTAGTTAATGGTTAATAGAAATAATATTTCAAAAATAAAAGTTACAAAAGGGTATCCAGTTAAATTCTTTCTCCTACGCCTGTCCTGCAGCCACTGAATTTCTGGTTCTTTTGTATTGCTTCAGAGGTATTTGAAGATGTCCTTAAATCAAATCCAGGCCTATTTCACTATATAGATGCTAGCAAGAAATTGTGTTTTGGGTACTTAGACCTGGGGTAACCTGAGATTTCCTCTTTCCACAGTCTTTTCTAGCTGAGAGGAAAGTGTGCATGGCCTGAGAGCATTACTCCATTAATTGGTTATTGTTAGTCTTATCAGGGCCAGGGTTGTTTGAGCTGGTTTTTTGTGCATGTTTTTTCATAGCCCTTGGCTTTTCTTTTTCCTTCTTTGCTCAAGCTCCTTCCATCTGAAAGATGCCCTGACTACCATTGGAGATAAAGTGTGCATGGAAGTGGGCAGCTGCCTTTCCCTGTGTTCTGACAAGGAGACAGTGCTCAAGGGCCAGATCCAGGCTGTGGCGAGTCCTGATGACCCCATTCGCAGGATCATGGGTATGTTTACGGGAGTCAGGAAGCAAGAATGTACTCTACTAGGTGGGCCAGAAGATAGCCCAGAAGATAGGGTTTCAAATGGAACCCCTTCAAATGGAAGGACTGTTGATGGGATTTTAAGTGTTGATGAATGAGGAGAGACTGAAATTAGAGACTGTGTGTTAATTTGCAAACTGCTGGGATGCGATATACCAGAACTGGAACAGCTTTTAAAAAGGGGAATTTAATAAGTACAAGTTCACAGTTCTAAAAC
The DNA here is from genome assembly GCA_004026745.1 of Myrmecophaga tridactyla. Classification (NCBI taxonomy): domain Eukaryota; kingdom Metazoa; phylum Chordata; class Mammalia; order Pilosa; family Myrmecophagidae; genus Myrmecophaga; species Myrmecophaga tridactyla. Next base: position 15,341 of record PVIY010024907.1, read on the forward strand.
AATGAAAACATCCAGATTAAGGGACCAACAAGAGGTTACCTTAGTTCAAAGAAGGTCCATGGGTTAGGAACACCTTTGTCAGCTGGGAAGTCACATGTTGGCGTACGCCTCTCCAGGTTCTGGCTTGCTTAGCTTCTTATGGTAACATCTGCTAGGCTCCAAGCATCTCCAAATATTCTTCTCTCTATTCTTCAGGTGGCTGCATCTGTGCCAGCTCTACTGTGAAGATTCTGTTGGCCCTGAGGTTTCTGTTCTTTCTCTAGGCTGTTTTGTTTCTGACTCTCTCCAAAATGTTTCCTCTTTTAAAGGATTCCAATAATCAAGACCCACCTGGAATGGGTGGAGTCACATTGCCCTCTAATCGAGGGTCACACCCACAATTGGGCATGCCACATCACTGTGGAGATAATCTAATCACAAAATGCCATCCTGCAGTGCTGAATAGGGATTAAAAGAAATGACTGTTTCCACAAGATTGGGTCAGGATTAAAACATGACTTGTCTGGAGTACATAATAGATTCAAACCAGCATACTGTGATTAATCAATGCAGTGTGATTAGGGCAACCCAAAGGCTAGGCAGAGTGAGTGATCAGCCTTCATTGTTCTGGAATCTTTGGTTCAGAACCCCGTGGTAGCACTTACTGTGAGTTCTTGGGCAAGTATCTTGACATTAGAGCTTCCTCATCTGTAAAAAGGGGACAATACTAACAATCATATAAGATTGCTGAGAAGACTTCCTGTGATAAGGTATGTAAAGTGCTTACCACAGAGCCTAGAAGCAGAGTAAGTACTTAATAGATAGTAGCTGTTATCAAAAATAATATTCTAATGTATTAGCTTTTAATTTTCATCATTACATCAGCAGCTTTATGAAAAGTTTGTTCTCTGTTCAAGGAATATAATGCTTATTCAGTTTTTAAAATCTTAATTATCTTTAACCTGATTTAATTAATTTTCAGGTCCTCCCTCAGATTCCTTGTGAAACCAGACAGGTGTTAAACAGATAGATAATGAAACCTTAGCAGCCTTCAGGCTGTGGCTATCAGATTTCAGGTTGGGTGGAAGGCTGCTTCTGGAGAGCTACTTCTAATACTATACATGTTTTTTGATTTTCAAGTAATATTTCATAAAAAGGCAGTAACATGGATCACTGGTTTCTAAATTAGATTATATTTTTAAAACTCTACTTCACCCAGCCCTGCATTGGTCACAGTTTAAGGGTCACTCAGAAGGAGGCCCTTGTATATCTTGCAGGGCTCACTGAGATTAAAACTGTCACCTGTGGTACAGATGCAGGGAACTGCCTGGAAATAGACCACAGGCTCACAGGCTGCTTCTTGGTCTGTCGTTTTGGTTTAGTAATAGTCAATTATGGACATGGGAGATAGAAACCAGCACTCAGGTAGTAATGATATCAGGATCTCCACTTCTGGATGAATCTTCCAACTCTGGGAATCTTAGAGAACCAAACTGACTTAGGAATCGGAGTCAACAGTTTCTCTGTCAGTGTGTTATTGTGTTCAAAAGCATGTAAATCATTTGCCTCTGAGAAGATACCCCACTCACCAGAACCGCACTCGGATCTCTGTAGGGGCATAGGGTGGGGCATGTAGTATGGAAAACCCATTCAATATAAATGTACTCAGTTGTTTTTATAGTAGAATCCGCAAGAAGCTAATGGAGCATAATCAGAAGTTTATTAAAGTTACCCTGAACAAGAAACAACCACCCACTTTCTTTTCCATCACAGATTCTCGTATCCTGGCCTTCTTAGAAACCTACCTTGCTTCAGGTCATCAGAAGCCATTCCCCACAGTGCCTGGTGGATTGGGACCAGTTCAAAAAGAGCTAGAGGAAGTTGCTATTAAGTTTGTTCGCCTCGTCAACTATAACAAGATGGTCTTCAGTCCCTACTATGATGCCCTCCTCAGTAAGATCCTCGTCAGATCCTAACATGTGTACACCCTACAGCAGTATTATTCACGCAACTCAGAATACTTGTGCCCAACCATAATGTTGCTTTGGAAAATGGCTATTTAGTACATTTTTATTTAACAGCACTGATTCCAAAGGGAAGAATATTGTGTATCACTGTTGAAAAGACCTGATGTATGTACTGAATTCTGTTTTGAGGGGTTGTATTTATGAGTGTAAGTTTACAAATCAAAGAAGCTTTTTGTTATCTTGAGTTCTATAGGTAACACTCAGCTTTGAACAGTTGACTGCCAATATTTCTCTACTCCCTACTCTATCAGGATTGTAGTAGCCATGACCCTCCAAGAAGGCTGGAGCTTTTCTCTTCTGCGATCTGGGTAATTTTTCTCTCAGACACCCTATACTGACAGCCACCCAAGAGTAGACTCTTGTCCTCATCTTGCACAGCCCCCAGCCCCCCTCAACTCACTCCGCCAGGTATTTTGTGTTGTAAGGGCTATCTGGTCTTATTGCCCACCCTCCACCCCTTACCCCCATGTATTGCTTTCTCCCTGCCTAGACTAGCCAGGGCCCCAGAGCCTGTACTGATTCATATATTTTAGAAGAGAGTGTTTGGTTATAAAAAGTTTGTTTTTTTGCAAAATGACTCTTGAGTCTGGATGGTAGCAGTGATATCTGATATGATCTAGAGAAAGGAAATCTTTGACTTTTAAGCCTTGAACATTAAGGATGAAATATATATATTTTTAAATATAGTTTAATATAATAAAAAAGAAGAAGAATGCCTGGGATTTTTACTGAAAAATTCACTTGATATAATATACAGTTATATTGATTGAATTAGAATTTTGGAAAATAGGTTTAGATATTTTCAGTTAAAATAGCCAAAGTTCAATAATCTCTTAGATAAGGAAGTTATAGAAAATCCTTGTTTTTTGAGCAATCTTTATGCAAGGAACTTTCGACCAGAATTCCTGGCACATCCTGTGACGTGAAGGAGTAGTTAGTTTGGGTATCACGGATGGTCCGTTCTGTTAAATAAAAGTGTGTGTGTTTGTGTATGTGTGTGTTTTAAACAGGGACTTTATTTTAGAAGCAGAAGTTGTTAGAATGATTTCCAAATGCCAGAACAGCAAGGGGTAAAGTAATACAAGGAATACCTTTATTAAAGGGAGAGGGTTGGAAGGCAAGAGGAACATTCTCTCTGTAGACTATCTAGCAATGCCACGCTCTATAGAAGTGGGTGGTTATATTGGGGAAAATGTAATTTCTTCAAATACATGCAACAAACTATGCTCTAGTGGTGTTTTATACTTGAAGTCAGAAATGTATGCTGCATTATATGGTCAGAAGTCATATTACCAAGGTTAAGACTCAAGGGCAAATTTTCCCAGGGATAAGCCAATTCATAGAGTCAGAAATTAGAATACAGGTCATCAGGGGCTGGGATGAGGGTAGGGAATGGGGAATTAATAAAAAGTAATTTCCGCTGGTTTCTTTGGAAAGTGATAGAAATTCAGGAAGTAGGACAAGAGTAATACAGATTATTTACCAGCCTGTAAAGGCTTTTGGACGAAAAGATAAAAGAAACTTGGAAGCTATTTCAGAAAGGCCAGCAGCTATTTCTGAGCAGCCAGATTTCACTGCAAGGAGTTGTTTTCTCTGTTACTTCATTATAAGGAAATGTGATAATTTGGGTTTTTGAAGGAATCCTATATGAGTTGACCTTTAGAGGGTAGAAACAGCAATAGGACTGCTAGGAGGAAAACATACTCCAGGGAAAGAGTAGCAGACCCAGTAGTATCAGAATAAAGTTTGCTTTTATTATTTTTTAGATTTCTGATGTTCCCAGCATTTATACAAAGTATTTGAATCTGACTGCAGGAGCTCAGGCAAACAGATCAGCTATTGATATTAGTTCTAACCTTATGATAATGTACTGGACTGAAAAAAAAGTAAAGCCAGGTTTATCTTTAGGTCTTGTATAACTCCCAGGAAGGAGACAGTGGAGAATCTGGGGTCACTGGAAACTGGCAGGATAGCCATGTTTTATGAGAGAATAATTCTAAAGAACAAAATCAAGTCTTTTATAGTGGATTCAATAAGGTTTCTTCTGGAATTTTCCCTCAAGGAGAAGTTGCTCTGTGATTCCTTGGCTGAGAACCTCTGAGCACCCATGGGTAACATTTTTTTGCTTGCCTCAGCCTCTGGGCAGCCTTTGGGGTTTTTCTGGTCTCCCTCCAAGGTTGAGGGAGGGCAGCTTTATCCCTAAAGGCGCAGGAGGAGCACCACTTCTGCAGTCATTATTCCTCCTTAAAAACTCTACTTTTTTAACTTCAACTCTTACAAGTCCTTCCCTCCGCCGTAGGGTCCTAGATTGACAGAGTTAAATTTGGAATTTGCAGTCTTAATGCATTTGTAATAGGGAGCTTATATAGACTCCCTTGGCTCCCCACTACCTCAGTGTCCACCGGTGGAATTCTACAGATGGCACAAGCCAATGATGAAGAAGGCCACATTCAGAGTCTCAATATTCATATTGAATCGTTTTGTTGTTAACTCTGTGAAGATAAGTGAGCTAAATTTCTTCCTGGAATCTTGTAGGATTATCTCTAAGGGCCAGGAAAATTCATTTAATTTACTCACTCTAGGAAACATTTATTAAGCATCTACTTACAGTTTCCGACTCTCAGTCCAAGGGAAAAACTTCCTCTGGAATATATGTTACCCTTCTTCAGAATTGAATTGATTCTATATACTGTATGCTGATTGGATTTGACTTGATACCTTGCCTAACCGATTCGTGGAGACAGGTGTTTTTTCAAATTGCTCAGTTTATTTGGCAATAATTCACTGTATATGACTAGAACAGAGGGCCTTGAGTTAGGCCAATAGTGCCAAGCCTCTTAGGCTTGAGTGAATGAATGAATGAATGAATGCTTAGAGCAGTAGCTGCAACTTTGTTGGCTTTCAGTAAATGTCGGTTGGATGAATGGGTGAGGTTTTAAATGGGTGTTTTTTAAAATCTCATTTTTTTTAAAGCAAGTTGCAAAATGTGGTTGTTTATGAAACCATATAACCCAACCATAAAAATACTTCAGGTAAAAACCACACTGATATAACGTCTTATTGATTAAATGCAAAGGGCAAGTATAAAAGAACTTTTTTCTCTGTGAAAAAGAGTTGATATATTTAACATTCTAGGCATATAATGTGCATATATTGACCTGTGATTCTGAATGGATTATTCCAGCATTCCTGTTTTTGTGGAGGTATTTACTTTCATTTCTCCAAACCTTAAGATTCCTGGGAATAGAGGAGGTGGTGTTGCCACCAGCTTTCCTGATGAATTTCCAAGGGAATAGCTGTTTGAGTTTCAGTGACCTTTTTGATGTGCCCTGATTGATATGTATAACATTTGTGTTGTTTTTAAAATTTTGAGGCAGCATGGTAAAATTTAGACAGGAAACTGTCAAGAAAAGTGTTCTGATCACAACTTCCCTATGTACTAGCTGGGGCAACTTGGGGTCCATTTCTCAAACCTATAAAATGAGGGGCTAGACTTGGATCTTTAAGCTCCCTTCCAGTTCTGACATTCTGTGATAAACCTGATTTGAATATATTATGTAGTCTGTGACAGGATTGTGCAACGCACCTGATTTATGAGACGATTTGGTTTTGAGTGTTATCTCTGTCACCTTGTTTGATTGTATGATATTGGGGCGATTATTCTCCCTTGGGTCACAGTATTTCCATCTGTAAAATGAGAACACTTCTAATTCAGTTATTGTGAAGATTAAATGTGATAATGGACATTAGAATGCTCTGTATATAAAAAAGGACTATACGTTGCTTTATTAATAAAGGAGCGCCTACAGCCCATTACCTGTTATAGTGATAGACTGAACTGTTGGTGCCCAACCTCCCTTCAGTTCAGCACGTTTTACAGACCCATAGGGAAGGTTTCCTTCCCATCTTGTCCCAGTACTCGTCTCTATTACCTTGCCTTATTTCTTGACATCCAGTGATTCTATGTCATCTCCACCGCTGTTTTACTGGAATTGAATGAAAGCATGAATGAACAAATGAATCAGTGGGTGAAGGGCTGTGAAACTCATATTTAAGGGCACTATCATTTAAAAACATGACCTAAATAAATATTTACAATGATATTTGTAACCGTGTATTTATATTGGATTTTGTATTATATCAATATTTTAATGGATGACTTTTTAATTCATGGTGTTCAAATCTACTTCATGGGGAAACAGGTAACCATTAAGCCCAATAAGCTCTATTAACCCCCTACAGTGTTTACTGGTACTTTCAGAAACAGCCGGAGTCTTTTAAGATGAGTGTCAGAAAACAAAACAGAATTTCATGTGAAACTGCCTCTTGTATGGGTTTTTGCTATACTTAAATATATTGCCTTCTGAACCTAAGAACCAGTGCTAATCTATAGGTCTGGTTCGATTAAGTGTCATTTATTGGGTTTTACAATCGGATGTGTCTAGATTTACAGTAGTCAGATTTAGCCTTCCCTTTATTTAGCCAAACCGCTTTTAAGTTTGGCTTTATCTGAGAACTTTTAAATTCAGACTTAAAAGTAACCTTAAAATTGAAGTAACATTCCTTTTTTTGTTTGTTTTTTCTGTCCTCTTAAAATTCTTACACTGCCTGTGCTTTTTAAGCATTGTCTTCCTTATGCCCAAAGCAGAAGTTTGGCCATTGATCAGACAAGGAAGAAAATCTAGTCATCTGCTGAATTGTTTTTCTTGACTTTTATTCTCAGTTTGGTAAACTGACTTTTTTATTGAATATGTAATATTTTACTTAAACAGTAACATGGTACCTTAGTTTAATTTGTATAAGTTATCTTTCAAGACTTCTGGAATTTTTATTAAACATAAACATAATGTCTTTTGCTGAATGTCATAGTCAAGGAAGAACTATTAATTTTAAAGAAGTTTGCTTTGGGAATAAACACAGAATTTATAAATATAGTAATTATACTTGGCTCTTGGGTGAATGAACTTATATTTACGTATTAACTATAGGCAAATAGAGGGTTGTAAAATTACCAAATAAATTCTTAATTATTGACCAAGGTTAATATACTGACAAGAACAATGTATTTTTTCATTCTTGTTTCATTTTCAATGATGCAAGTTGGTTGCTTAGTTTTAAATTTACTAGTTAGCTTATATAACCTTTTACTTTGGTGCAACATCGATAGAACCTCTTGTTTAAAATTTTGTGGTTAAGGCCGAAGTATGACTAATTTTGGTTTAGGAAAGACTTAAGTTTTAGTTCTTGAAAATTTTGTCCAGTTCTAGAATTTTGGAGAGATGCTGTTATGGTTTTTATAAAATATGTATATATTGATTTCTTTGACAGTGTCTCTCAGTCCAGCAAAACAGATTCATGAGTGTCTAGTACTAGCTATACTAGAAACATTTCACATTAATTTCTCAATTCAGATTTCTAGCATAATGTTACTTGTTAAACAAAATCATTTTAAAAACTAAAAATTCATATATAGCAGTTAGAACATTAGAAAAAGTTTTCTTCTAACAAAAAAAAATCCTTTTTAACGTTGAAAGATCAGTTTATTTCTAGGGGAAAAAATTAGAAATAAATGCAATAGGAAAAATTATAGTATACAAAATGGCCTTAGCATTGTTTAGTTGTACTTTTCACCAAGTTATATATGGTAATTTTCTTCGTTACAGTGCTAAATGCCATTCATGTGGCTTTGTTTGGTCCTTTATGGAAAAATTTTTACAGACCACATACAGGTAATGGAAACCATTTTGTCTTCTTCAAAACACTATCCAAAGATTAACATTTCAGGAAAGATTCCATACCTCTGCACTTAAGTCTTTGTGATCTGCTACCATTTGTGCCTTTGCATTTGGATTGATAACCATGATGTATAAAACAAAAACAGCTTGAAAATGACACTGGACAGGATAACAAAATCTGAATGAGAGCCTAAACATGCTTGTGACTAACTTATGTGAATATAACCTTGTTACATATAAATCTATATAAGAAAATGATCCAAGGTAATCTTTTTTTATATTACAAGTAAAAGAGTTTTATGGAACTATCTTTAAGCTGATTTCTGAATTGTCTAAACTGTGTACCCAATATGTAAGTTTCTTTGTAACCATGATACTTTCCTACTCTTCTTTTCTTCCTGATTTTTATCTTTCACTCCAAATCATACTGTCAAGCTCAATGAGTTTTCTTTCTTAATAGTTTTTCTAGTAATGAATTAGGAGGAGGTAAGGTTGCCACCAAACACATCAAGAGCCTAGTTCTTTGGACTTACTTTGCATGACAAGTTTTGCCTACTGTATTTAGAATCTGTTTAAGTGGCTTTCATGCTGTGTGTGTCTAGCCCATGGAGAAAATGTTCCTGAGCACTGAACACCTTTCTATGTATATTTACATAACAACAAGACAGTGGGTAGCTAAAGGGATTCCTATACTTAGTTTGCATTTAAGAGATAAGAAAGATAAAATATTTCAATATGCTTACAGACTTAATTGGGGGGAAATTAATTCATATTTGAAGACTTCTAAAATATTTAGTTTGCCTCTAAAGAATGGATCCCTAATATTTTTAGTTACTACCAAAAAGACAGGAAAGGTCATGTGTGGGTAAGTGTACAGAGATGACCTTTCCTTGTATTATTTTTTTTTCTCCTTCAGCTAGACATAATTTTATGGGGCTGTGAGTGTTAAGCATCTGGAGGAAGCCAGGACACCTCGATGCACCTTAATACTCTGAGAGGCATTCTCTGTCTTGGCCATGAGAAAGGGCTTCTATAGACAGCCCTTGTTTGTCAGTGTTTCTTAGAAATCCAGTCATCTGGTTCTCCTTTTATCATAATATTAGTATCAATAATAATTGTACACATCAATCTATGTCAACAGTTAAAAATGGTATTGGCTGAATGGCATAAAATAAGTAGCTATTGCAGATAAAATCTGAATGAAAGGAGGAGGCATTATGTTTTTGAGATCCTTTTTAATTTTTAAAGGACTGTTTTAAAATTGTAAACTACAAAACAGATTCCATACATTCTGCCATAAATAAAAACAAACACTAAGGCAGGACTCTACATAAGCAAACAGAACAATTATTTTTCAGAAAAATGTGATAAAACGCTTTACAATCAGAAGCCGTCCAGTTTTTAAAATAAAACTGTTGAAAACTCACAAATCTTCAAGCGGCAATTACAGACACCCTTGAAGAGGGAACAAAATGTGGTTCTGCCATTTGTACTGTTCTCACATTTTTGACATTTTAGAGCATAGGTCTGTTCCATATTCTAAAATTCACATAGGTTGGTTGGTTGGTTTTCTCAAGAACCTTATAATAGAGGCACCAATGACAATACAACTTTGTTTCCAAGAACCTTGAAACAAAGCGTTGTCTCTTTTAAAAATGACTTAAGAGGCAAAAAAGGGACTCCTGGATAAGAGTTGTCTCTCAGCGGCAGGTTTTGAGCCTGCTTTACCGAATTCGCTTCTGCTGCCGAGCTCTGTAAATATCATGGACAGGGGGGACGACGGCTCCCTTTTCTTCATCTTCATCTGAGTCCTCATTGGGCCTTTTGACAGCCTTGGTGAGGACCGTGCTACTTTCCACCGGGCCATTGCCTTCCACTGCTAGCTCTGGGGCACCACCAGTAATAATCCTCACAGCTTCCTCAACAGCTATTTAAACAAAACAAACAAAAAAGGATGTTTAAAATTATGCTATTTCATCTCCCAGTGCCTGCTCATGTAAAAAGAAAAAAAAACTATGCTACCGTGAGAGAATATGTATGTATTCATTTGGAAACTTTACAGTTAATTTCATAGGCTACTACTAACAAAGCATAGGATAGTATGACTGATACTAAATAATTAAAAGAAAAAGGCTGCTCTTAAAATTAATAAAAGTATTTTCATGAGCCAAATCTGATAGCGCATGTTAATGTACATAGAAAAGATGAGCTTTTATGACATTTTACTTAGTAGCATTAAAATATGAACAAGCTTCTCTTTGCCAAAGAGAGTTCAGACCATTCTGGATTTCTTTTTATTTCTGCAAGTTGGCAGGCATTGGAAAAGTAGGTGGCAAAGGATAAAAATCTCTTCTGCATAGAAGGCAACAATGTGAATTCTCTGAAAACGGAGCCTTTAGCACTTACTATTTGGTATCTTGCATCTTCGGAAAATCTCCATCAGTTCATCCACTTGCACAAAAGGACCCTATTTGACACAAATACATTTTATTATCCAGTAATCTGACAAGTTAAAATCGTAGCACTTTATACTTCCCATAATACAAGAGAAAAAACAATTACCATAACCTTTAGAATGAGTACCTATCATGAAAATAGCAATCAAACCTGAAAGCAGATAGGAGGAGGAAGGAGTTTCATTAGAACTACTGCTGCAGGAGGCACTGGAAACACTCCACCAGGGACAGGGTGTAAGCCTGGAGCTGTGAAAAAAAGAATATGAATCAAACGAGATGGAGGAGTTTCCATACATTTAAGAACTAAAATAAGTAGATTTGAACATAAAGATATTCTATGTCTATATTGCTTTCTTAAGGACATTTAAAAATGTTATTAGTGCTTTACCAACTTGACTAAACTCAAGTAGATGACAGTAGAAGCAGCCTCAACCCCATGGCCACTGGGAGGCAGAAAAATAGACAAGGCACTTTGCATAAAACAACCGAGGGCCTGAACTAGTGTGAGTTTTTGTCAAAGACCATTTCTGAGTCTCCAAACCATTTGTTCAGCAATCCTGTAGAGTCAAACAATTATTCAGTAATATGTTTAATCATAAAGGCCTTATTCAAAAAAGGATCCAAAGGGGCCCTACTCAATAGTAAATATGAATAATACCAAATAATACCACTGAAGTAAGTTTTCAGCTGTACAGGTAACCTGTATATAGCAGCATTTCTGTCATTACTGCCAAAATGGGTTACTGAACTCTGGGTCACTGGGTTTTATTTAAGAGATTTGCTTTTTTTCTTAGTTTATCTTGGCTCAAAGATAATAGCCAAGTTACTTACCATGGTGACCGGAATAATTAACCTATAATGGAAAGGTCATCTTATACCCCCCCACCCCCCAGATTTAAGCCAAGTTAAAATGAGAAAACAAACTGAGATCTAAAATTATGGCTTACGTGCTAAATGTCGTGGCTGAAATGGAATCATCTGCTGAGTGTCTGGTTTAGGGTATTCTGGCTTTCTATCTACTTCATCTTTCAGGACAGGCACTATAGAAGGAGCGACAACTGGGTCTGGAATTATAGCTGCTAGCTTAGCACGGGAGACATCCTGAAAATGCAGAACAGAAGTATCCTAAACCTGAAAAAGGGACTTACAGAGTATAATAGTGCAATGCTACAATCTTGAGGGTACAGTGTGAATAAATGGGTTAAAACTACAGAAAGAAAAAATGGAGAGGGATAAGCAAGAACTTTAATGATAGTAAAAATTGTTAAATAGTCAGCAAGGAAAGCTAAAAGGCAGTAAAAATTACAAATTGTTGACTTGGTGTTTTATAACCTTATCTCAACCCCACTTATGGATTATTAGAGTGTCACCAGGTAAGACATTTGTAGAACATATAAAAGCTTTTATGGCTAAAGTCTTAAGACTAGGCACCAACTAAGAAGGTAGGGTACTTTGGGAGAAAAAATTGCAATTTTAGATATTCTCCTGATGTCTCCCTTCCATGGAATTGAACAAATTCTATCAGTTTAAATGAAGACACTACTTCATGAAGGCTAAAACAGAGTTCTTAGCACTTAGAGTAGAAGTAAGATTTTGCTATGAGGTGAATCCCAACATTAGGTACACCTATAAAGGGCTAATGAAATGAAAAATTATTCCCCTATTACAGGGGAGAAGGAACATTTATTGAGCAAACACTATTTGTTAGACAATTCTAGCTTGTTTATACTGTCTTTGATGAGGTAAGTATTACTATCTCCATTTTGCGGAAAACTGAAGCCCAAGAAGATTCTGATTTTTCTAAGGTTATATAGCTAATAAGAAGTAGAAAGGATTGAAGTTCAGGCCTCTCTGACATCAAAACCCATTCACAGTCTTCTTTTCAGCATACTAGCAATGCCCTACCAGGGCTGAGATTAACTGTCTAAGATGTGCCAAAAGCAAGACAACCACCTGCTAACAGAGGCCATATCCAGAGGACCGCCACTGCTCCAGGCAACCCAGTGTCAATCTGCCTATCTATAACCAAAGGAGCCTCTTCTGTCATGAGCAAGGGATGTAAGCATTTCACTTTCTTAGCATTTGCTTAAATGCAGTTGGTCACATCTGTTATATGGGCAAATACATAGGCACACTGCGAATTCCTTTTCTCTTATAACTCTCCACATATACACACTTCATACCACACACATGGATACACATTAATCCTTCTCAAATAAACACAGGGACAGAAATACAAGATGGAAAGTTTATATTCAAGATGTATAGAAGTAGTTCTACTGGAAATAGATCTTTATTTTCATAAGCTTTCTGGAAGAAGAATCTATTCATCCCTGAGTAGTAACTCCTTCTTTCTGATAGGAATCTGGGACTGGCACAGAACTGGGCTTCCATTAATGAAAAGGTCTGAAACTTAATTATGAGTAGTTTTTCTCAAATGTTCTTATCTGGTTCCATCAGTGAGAGCCAGGCCAAAAGAAGGCAGTGATGAAGTGGAGAATGCTGACCAGGAACATCCTAGGCTATCTGGCTTAAAGGACTCTGGTGTATATAGCTTCCCGTTGTTTTTCCGTCTTGGTCTTTGTTCCCACAACACAGAAAGATCAAGAAATGATAGGACAATGGTTTTTTCAGCAAAGGCTATTTCTGGGGCTGCATAAACAATCTGTCCCTTTGGCCTGAACAGGTCCAGATTTGTTTTCTTACAACTCAGTGGTCCTATGTAAAGGAGTTTCATTTCTGGTTAAGCTAATTCCTCTAAGGGCTACTGAAGGAGCAGAATTTTAAGGATTCAGATCCTTCAATGAATTTTATAGAGTTAACAAGCTGTAATGCTTCTTTACTGTATCTACAAAATATACAAAAGGAACTAAATTTGTTTTATGATCTCGTCAAGCCACATTCAACAATTCTCTAACAACTATTAGAAGAAAGGAAACATAATACCTAAGAAGACATTCAGAATTTCTGTTTCTACCCTCCCCAACCCTGCACCTGTCCACCATACATAAGATATGATAAACTGACAATTAAGAACAAAAGCATTTTTAAATCTCATTTTAATTCTCATGTTGTTTAGATAGTTTTGATACTCAACATTTTACAAACCACTTTTTTCTTGTTTTCTGCTAAATTATTCTAAAACTAGATTAATTTTTACTTCAGAATTTGCTTTGGAGTGAAGGGAAGGTTATCCATGAACCATTCTAAAATATTGGAAAAGTAAGAATTCTACATGCATCTTGATCCTAAGTACATACCTTATAACCAAGTGCTTTTAGTTCACTTGCTGAGCATGGATATAAATCCATGAACTTATATCTGTCTACTAATAAAGCTGTTTCTTTGCCTTCATACTCTTCTTTGAATGCTGTAAATCGTCTTTTCTCCACTTTGAGTATACTAGCTAGATCGCCAATATTACTTTCAAAAGCTAGAAATCGGGCCCAGATTTCTCTGTAAGAAAATAAATATAATCAGTACTTAATCATTCTAGGTTTGATGGGGCGAGGTGGTACATTCACAAAAAAGCTTTATGTTCCCTCTTTAAAAAAATTACAAAAAGTTCTTTATTATTATTATGATTTCCAAACTATAGAAAGAAAGAATAATATAATGATGTCTATATACCATTACCTAGGTTTAATAATTTTTAATATTTTGTATATTTGCTTCATCTTGTTTTTTCTTAGGTATTTGAAGTATATGTGCAGTGATAAAGTAAATTAGACATCAAAACATTTCATAGTAAATAAATACTTCAGTATTTAAGCCTCCTTTTGATTTTTTCTTTATTTAGTATACCTTTGTATCCCTGGTAGTTAAGACTGTGGGTGGAAGGGAGTTGGAAAAGAACCTTGAACAGATTTCCAGTTTCTTCTGAATAATGTGGCTTCACATTTGGACCAGTGTTATGAATTATAATGTAGGACATATTCTTCATCCAATGTGGGGAAAAAATATATTCTAAAGTATAATAGTTCTCTATTTTTTTCAAATTAGTGTGCATCTTTGGGGACAAATTTATGCCTTGCCACTCTTCTAACAACCAAAACAAATGCTCTGAGACTGCATTTTGTACTAAAGTAATATATTGAGTGCCTATCAGGCACTAGATTATCTCAAAAAATCATACATTGGTCCAACATTATTATTATTCATTGAGAAAGTACCAATTAGTAAGATTATGAAACTTGCCCAAGGTCTTATTGGCTGAGCTGGAATTTGTTGAACTCCAAAGCCTTACTATTTCTACTGTATCACTGAACCATGTTTTTCCTCTATTGGGTGAAACCGAGAATGCTGAAACCACAGATCATGGAAATGATAGGTAAAATAAACATCAATAAGTAAAAGTCTTTGCTGTCAAGAAAGGAAGGTAAACATTTCAGAACTCTAATTTGCTCATGTCATTTTGTAGGAATATAATAAACTAGAAAGATAAATGAAAACATTTAATAATAAATTGCTAAGACAGGCACCTCTCAAAACAATTCTAATCACTATGGAAAACTAAAAAATATCTTACACAGGTATGAAAATATCACAGGTAGCCATTTGTAAAATAATCCCTGAGAGAGGAGGGAAATTTCTCTTGAAACTCATACTCAAGCAAACATTCATCTCACAGATCACAATTCAAGTATTAACTTCACCATTAGAAACTATAGATAAGTTTTCACAATGCTTACCCAGACTTCTCAGGCGGAAGGCTTCCAGATGTTAAAACTCGTTCAAATAAAACTCGAGTATTATTGTCCTCTAGGATATTAAAATATTATAAAAGATTTTTAATATTTTTTAAAATTCAGTTTTATAATTCAACAATGCATTTGCACGTGTATTATCTCATTTAAATCCAAACAAAAAATCCTGTGCAAAAAGGTAACTTACCACACAATCTATACTCCAATGCACTTGTAATGCAAAACAAATTACATTAGTGTAATGTCTAACTCAAGTATACCATGTGACTTTTAAAAATAATGAAAATTACAAATCTGCAGCGATGACAAATATCAGATTACTGATATTTTAAAAATATATTGAATGTGAAGGAGGCAATTCAAAGTTTCTCATTTTGAAGCATTTCAACAACTTAACATATAGGTAAGATAATATCTAAGTTAGTAGGTAAATATGCAAATACAAAATGAATTGAGACTAGTCACCAGAGGTGAATTAAATAAGAGCCTTGAGGTCCTCTGTATCTGGCAGTGGGGAAATGAAATTTCTTGCTAAACTTTAAGGAATCTCTTTAAATTTAAGAATCCAGTAGTAAAATCATTAAATTGTGCACTTAAAATGGGTGAATTTATGGCATCTAAATTATAACTCAATAAAATAAAATTTTAAAAATCCAGCAGAGTAGCTGGTTTTATTGGCTCAGGGTAGTTATTTAGTTTTCCTATATGCCCATATGCAAAATTAAACCAAGACATTAAATGTATTGAACAAAGAAGATGGCACCATATTCACGACTTTCATCATCAGTTGAGCATATTATACCTTGAACAATATTAAGTAAAATTTGCGTCTTTATTCTTTTTGCTTTATCCCAAGTTTTGTTCCAGACACACTTTTTACCATTGCATATGTTTCACACCTCTATGCACTTGCTATACTCCCTTCCTTCTTTACTTGGCTAACTACTGCTCATTCATCAAGATCCAGCTCATGTACCCTTTTCTATGACACCCTCTATAACAGCATTAGAAATATAATGTAAGCCACTTAGCTTAACTTAAAATTTCCTATTAGGTATACTTAGAAGAGTAGAACCCGTGAAATCGATTTTAATAATATATATTTTAATCCAATAAACATCCAAATTATCATTTCAACATGTAATCAATATTAAAAATTAAGATATTTTATATTCTTTTTTTTCCTACAGTGTTTGAAATCTAATGTGTATTTTACACTTATACAATATCTCAATCCAGACTAGCCACTCAACAGCCTAGTTGTAGACTAGTGGCTACCAAATTGCACAGTACTGCTCTACAACTTAAATTATATTCTGTTCTTTATGCTCCCAAAGTACTTCATTTGGGGCTTTATTATAGTTCTTCACACATTTTTTTTTTCATAATCATGGTTATCATAGTTAACATTTATGGAATGCTTATCACATTCCATATAAGTCAAACACATGCAAAAACTCAATTAATCCTCTCAATGATCCTATGAGAGGTAAGTAGTTTTGTTATAACCATTCTACAGATGAGAAAACTCTGAAGCTTAATATCTATCATACAGCTACTTCACATAACCCCAGAACTCATGCTTCAGTTAAGCACCAAATGATAATGCAATTATGTTTAAACATCTGATTTCCCCCCAGAACCCTCTAAGGATAAGAACACAATCCTAGATCTTTATATTCATAGACCCTGGTAATCAGAAGGTAATAAATAAATGCTTATTTATAAAATATTTATTACCTTCTGATTATAGGTATGTATAGATGGACAGATGGGATGGATGGCTGGATGAGCTAAGAATGATTTTGAAAGAGAATAATGCTGACAACACATCCTCACTTCTAGAATAATAATATTGTTACACATACTAATAAACTATTCTAAAAAATGAAGTGAAGTAATTTAAGATTGCTGAGGAACATTGATTTCATCCAAGAAAATTTCTTTATCAATTTTAATGCCCCAGTGTCTCACTTTTTGGAGTTAAGTCTCTTTCCAGAGTGTAGAATCACTAAGCTGAAATACAAAACCATATTTCAATTTTATTCTATTATTTAGGTATACAGAACACTAAGTTTCTGAAATATCATTAATATCATTGATATACTCGTGATAGCTAATTCATCATTATTTACATGGCAGATTATTATCTCTTTTCCAGTGGCCTCAAAGCATTTTATTTCACTCCTTAGACATCTCTGATTTTAGTGGCAGAGATTTTTCCCGTTTTTCTCCAAAGAAACAGGAGATAATTTGCTAAAAGTCACTGAAATAGGCATAAACAACTCTCGCTTCCAGGTCTAAATTTATGGCTTTATTCTGCTATTGATGATACTTTGATGCTGTATTAAAGACTACTTCACACAATAAAAAGGTAACTACCATACTCAATAAATACCAATTCCTGGTTGATAGGTCACAAACATTTCTTTAGTGCCTGTCAACTGCATAGCTCTGATGTGATGACAGCATCATAATATATTCAAGAAGAAATAAAATCCAGATATAATTTCAGAGAATAACATTAATGGTTCAATATTAAGTAACGTTATAGATTCTAGAGTCTACTTACCATTGAGGTGAGAGAGATAGTCAATATAGGCCAGGACATATTCTGGAATATCTCCATACTTCTTTAGCCCTAGTTCAAAAATCTTAAAGGCAACAGATTTGTCCTAGAAATAAAGAGAATAAAGTATTGAGTTCCATGAGATACAGGCATACTTGGTGTTTTTGTTTTTTGACTTTTATAAAGGGATTTTATTATAAGTTTACAGTTCTAAGGACATAAAAATGCCCAAACTAAGGCATCAGGGAAAGATATCTTGTCTCAATCCAGGCATACTTTGTTTTATTTTGCATCACTGTCGCTCTTTGCAGAGACTGCATTTCCACAAATGGAAGGTTTGTGGCAACGCTGTGTTAAGCAGGTCTGTCAGCACCATCGTCCCAATAGCATGTGCTCACTTCATGTCTCTGTGTCACATTTAGGCATTTCTTATAGTATTAGAAACATTTCATTATCATTGTATCTGTTATGGTGATTTGTGATCAGTGATCTTTAATGTTACTTTTGTAATTTTAATTGTTTTGGGGCACCATGAACCGTGCCCATAAAAATGGTGAACTTAATAAATGCTGTGTGTGTTCTGACTCCTCCACTGACTGGCCATTCCCACATCTCTCTCCCTCTCCTCAGCCCTCCCTACTCTCCCTGAGACACCATAATATTGAAATTAGGACAATTAATAGCCCTACAGTGACCTCTCACTGTTGAAGTGAAGAGTCCCACTTCTCTCACTGTAAATCTAAAGCGAAAAATTATTATGCTTAGTGAAAAAGGTATGTGAAAGCCGGGGCAGGCTGAAATCTAGGCCTCTTGCACCAAACAGCTAGCCAAGCTGTAAATGCAAAGGAAAAAAGTTCTTGAAGGAAATTAAAAGAGCTACTCCAGTGAGCACACAAATGATAAGAAAGCAAAATAGACTTATTGCTGATATGGAGTGGTCTGGATAGAAGATGAAGCCAGCCACAACATTCCCTTAAGCCTAAACCTAATCCAGACCAAGGGCTTAACACTCTTTCAATTCTATGAAGGCTGAGAGGTGAGGAAGCTGCAGAAGAAAAGTTTGAAGCTAGCAGAGGTTGGTTCATGAGCTTTAAGGAAAGAAGCCATGTCCATAACATAAAACTATAAGATGGAGCAGCAAGCACTGATGTAGAAGCTGCAGCAAGGTGCCCAGAAGGTTTAGTTAAGATAACTGATGAAGGTGACTACACTAAATAGTATTTCAACGTAGATGAAACAGTCTTATATTGGAAGAAGATGCCATCTAGGACATTCATAGCTAGAGTGGAGAAGTCCGTGCCTGACCTTAAAGCATCAAAAGATAGGCTGACTCTCTTGGTAGGGGCTAATGCAGCTCGTGACTTAAAAGTTGAAACCAGTGCTCAGTTAACATTCCAAAAATCCTTGGCCTTTAAGAATTATGCTTAATCTGTAAATGGACAACAAAGCCTGGATGACAGCACATCTATTTACAACATGGTTTACTGAATACTTTAAGTTGCATGTTAAGACTACTGCTCAGAAGATCCCTCTTAAAACATTACTGTGCATTGACAAAGAACCTTCTCACCCAAGAGCTCTGATGGAGATGTACAATGAGATTAATGTTGTTTTCATGCCTGCCAACACCACATCCATTCTGCAGCCCATGATCAATGAATAATTTTGACTTTCAAGTCTTGTGGTTTAAAAATAAATTTCCTAAGGCTACAACTGCCATGGATAGTGATTCCTCTGATGGATCTGGGCAAAGTAAATTGAAAATCCATTATGAACATTCATGATTCATGGGAGGAGGTAAAAATATTAATATTAACAAGAGTTTGGAAAAAGTTGATTCCAACTCATGGATGACTTGGAGAGGTTCAAAACTTAAATGGAGGAAGTAATTACAGATGTGGTAAAAGTAGCAAAAGAACTAGAATTAGAATTGGAGGCTGAAGATGTTGCTGAGTTGCTGCAACCTCATAATAAAACTTTAACAGATGAGGAATTGCTTCTCAGGGATGAGCAAAGAAAGTGGTTTATTGAGACAGAATCTATTCTTGATGAAGATGCTGTAAACACTGTTGAAAAGAAAACAAAGGGTTTAGACATAAAACTACTGCATACCTAACAGACTACATTATAGAGTAAACATAACTTTTATATGTACTGGGAAACAAAAAAATTTATGGAAATTGCTTTATTGTAACAGTCACTTTACTGTGGTGGTCCAGAACCAAGCCTGCTATATCTGAAGAGGTATGTCTGTATATCTGACAAGGAGTTCAAAATAATATTAAAACTACAGCACCTAGTGGACTTCGAAAAATGCAGCTTTAGAAGAAGGCGGCTTAGCAATGTGCGCATGTTAGTTCGTCCTCCAGAACAACTACTAAATGACCAGAAACAGTATAGAACAGCTCCTGGAGCCACGTCAGTGACTGGACACACAGCGTACCCGAGTCTGGACCAGTTGGACTGGCTGCGAGCCTCCCCAAAACTGTGAGTTCCCCAAGCTGCGGTGGCCAGTGCCCAGCGCCCCTCCCCCACAGGCGGCTTCCCAGAGGGAAAGGAAAGAGACTTTAAACCTGGTCAAGGTGGAGGTGGCTCATTGGGCTCACAGAAAAAGAGGAAAGGGGAAGAAACGGAGGTTTTAGTGGCTGTGTTCCTACGGAGACTTGGCAGCCTCTGGATCCAGCGGCCGGACTTCTCAGGCTGCAACTGCCCTAGGCATAGGCAGAAACAGGCTGCTTTCAGGGCTGTCTCCCACCCATGCCTTCCCCAGGGTGGGGGTGAAGCCCAACTCAGGTAGAATCCCTCCCTCAAGGAATTCAGACCCCAGGGCTTGGAAATTTGAAGCCATTAAAACCAGCCTACAACCTCTCCTCCGTCTCCACCACGCCCCCAGCACGGAGAGTCTTCCAAAGGTAAAAGTGCCGCAACTTCTTTTGTTGGTGCGACCCGCAGGCAGACAAGCGCCACCTACTGGGCAGGATAAGAAAAACAGAGCCCAGACACTTCACAGGAAAGTCTTTCAACCTGCTGGGTCTCACCCTCAGGGAAAACTGATGCAGGTGACTCCTTCCCCCTGGTAGGAGGCCAGTTTAGTTCGGGGAAAACCCAGCTGGTGTCAGTAATACCTATGTAGACCCTCCAAAGGGTGGGGAGGGAAAAGGCACCTTACAAACACGACAAGAAACAAGAAAACAAGAACTGAAAAATTACCCTCTGTTAATCAAAACCTAAGCTAGAGGTCCAGAAAAAGCTGAAGGTCAAAGAACAGATAGACAACAAATTCATCTAGCAAGAAAACCCTAGGTAAGAGAAGTGAAAGCAATCTCCAGAATAAACTAATTAAGGTAATTAAATGTCTAGACACCAGCAAAAATTAACAAATCACACCAGGAAAATTGAAGAAATGGCCCAGTCAAAGGAACAAACCAATAGTTCAAATGAGATACAAGAGCTGAAACAATTAATTCAGAATATACGAACAGACATGGAAAACCTCATCAAAAACTAAATCAATGAATTGAGGGAGGATATGAAGAAGGCAAGGAATGAACAAAAAGAAGAAATGAAAAGTCTGAAAAAACAAATCATGGAACTTATGGGGATGAAAGGTACAGTAGAAGAGATGAAAAAAACAATGGAAACCTACAATGGTAGATTTCAAGAGACAGAGGTTAGGATTAGCAAACTGGAGGATGGAACATCTGAAATCCGACAAGATACAGAAACTATAGGGAAAAAAATGGAAAAATATGAGCAGGGACCCAGGGAACTGAATGATAATATGAAGCGCAAAAATATACGTGTTGTGGGTGTCCTGGAAGGAGAAGAGAAGGGAAAAGGAGGAGAAAAACAAATGGAAGAAATTATCACTGAAAATTTCCCAACTCTTATGAAAGACCTAAAATTACAGACCCAAGAAGTACAGCGCACCCCAAAGAGAATAGATTCAAATAGACGTTCTCCAAGACACTTACTAGTCAGAATGTAAGAGGTCAAAGAGAAAGAAAGGATCTTGAAAGCAGCAAGAGAAAAGCAATCCATCACATACAAGGGAAACCCAATAAGACTATGTGTAGATTTCTCAGCAGAAACCATGGAGGCGAGAAGACAGTGGGATGATATATTTAAATTACTAAAAGAGAAAAACTGCCAACCAAGAATTCTATATCCAGCAAAATTGTCCTTCAAAAATGTGGGAGAAATTAAAACATTTTCAGACAAAAAAATCACTGAGAATTTGTGACCAAGAGAACAGCTCTGCAAGAAATACTAAAGGGAGCACTAGAGACAGATATGAAAAGACAGAAGACAGAGGTGTGGAGAATAGTGTAGAAAGAAGAAAAATTAGCTATGACATATAAAATACAAAAGGCAAAATGGTAGAGGAAAGTACTACCCAAACAGTAATAACACTAAATGTTAATGGATTGAACTCCCCAATCAAAATACATAGACTGGCAGAATGGATTAAAAAACAGCCTCCTTCTATATGCTGTCTACAGGAAACACATCTTAGACCCAAAGATAAACATAGGTTGAAAGTGAAAGTTTGGGAAAAGATACTTCATGCAAATAACAACCAGAAAAGAGCAGGAGTAGCTATACTAATATCCAACAAATTAGACTTCAAATGTAAAACAGTTAAAAGAGACAAAGAAGGATACTATGTACTAATAAAAGGAACAATTCAACAAGAAGACATAA
>PVIY010024908.1:0-37296 GCA_004026745.1 Myrmecophaga tridactyla
TTTTTTGAAAACAGTGTCTGCTTTGTGTAGTAAATAGTATTTTAATCTTTTCTCCGAAAGTGTGAGTGGTGTACACACTAAGGGGTAATTTTGTAGGAATAGACTTTTAAATTCAATTCAGCACTTTTATCGAGAATGGCAAATCTTAAAAATTAAGCCAGCAGGCGTCCAAAGCCTGAGAGAACACTACTGGATGCATTCTTAATTAGAGCCAATAAAGTGTGTTTTTAGAGAGAGCTTGCCCACAGAAAACTCAATGCCAAAACACAGAAGATGCAAACAAATTAAGTTACTTATATTGACTGCCTGGCATACTGTTTCTCAAGGAGTTATTTAGCCCAACATGATAGTTGACAAAATTTCACTTTTCAAAACTCCAAATAACTCTAAGATGGCATACTGACTACTTACGTATTTTCTTCAAATACAAAACAATCCATACAAATTTAAAGTCTTATGATGATACTAGCAGAAAAGTAAAAGCTAGAGCATGATGATGAGCTGAATGAAGGATGAAGGATCAAGAGTCTTAGATTTAGTTTTCATCTCTAAATTCTAACTTGTTAGGCATTTTTATGTTATGACTTGGAAATATTTTCTATGGTACATCGTACGTGTTTGAGTTAGCAATGCAATAAGGCATGGAAAAGTAAAAGAATACAAGCTGTCAACAGTGAATACATATGGATATTGAGACTGCAAGTAGTGAGAGGACACATTTCTTTTAAACATTATATGTCATTTTTCTTTGAGACTGTATATAATACTTTATATTGAAAAAAATATATTTACTAGTTGACTTGAGGAAATCATTTTCTAGAACTCATTTATACCAAGCACAGAGAGCAAGTATAGGTACTGTTCACAGAAGATGCAACTTTTGGGATGTGCTGAGCACTATATTCCAAATAAGATGTAATAAATAGCATTGTAGTCCTTTATGAAGATATATTAGTGGAATGCACAAATCAGCAAATTGATTACCAGTTTATTAAATCAATTTGATCACATTTTTTTCTTGAACTGTGCAAAATGAAAATATTTCCAAATCATGAAACATAAATATGCCTAATTATATAAATGTAAAGATCTTGAAAACTCTTGGGTAACAATTCAGAATATTTCAAGTGTAAAAGGTATTGAGAAATAGATTGAACTGACATTCACCAGACTATGAGCTTTGTGTGGTCATGGGCCAGGTCTCTTCCATTCATTCATTCATTGGTCATATTTCTGAATTCCTAGTACCTTGTACAGATTCTAGCAGAAATTGTGTGCTCTTCTTTATTGTTGAACATAAGAATGAATGAACAATTACTAGACTCTCATCAGGCTTACCTTCCTCTGTAAAGGCTAACTTAGTCTCTGTTTCGAGGAGGTATATGGAGAAAATTATTTTAATGAACTTCTGCCTTTAAACATAGTAATTTTCACTTTAGTGACACTTAATACATATTTATTTGGGGGACAGCTCAAAACTATGTCATATGGGGAATATTTGGAGAAGAGAAAGCTCAGGTCTAACCACGTAGAGGCCTTTCACATCTGAAATACTGAATGTAGAAGAGAGATTAGATTTATTTTGTATAGTTCAAAGGGTTTTAATGAGGGCCAATAAGTGAAAGTTCCTGGAGCATAAATTTAAATTTGGGATCAAGGATCCCTAATCTGCTTTGGGGTATAGTGAGTTTGAGTCAAGCAACATTTAAACAACAGCTGGACAATCTGCTGAGCAATTGAGGAAAGCATTTCAGTATCAGATGGATGATTGGAGTAGATGACTTATAAAGTCTCTTCTAACCCTAAAATTCTTTGGTTGAATGAACAATTCCCTGAATAGGAATCCACTTGCATATAAGCACCTGGTCTTTAAAACCAGAAGTCTTCTTATGTCTATTCTTGATGGAATTTTCAGTCCACCTCCTTAAAAACTCAGGTAAATGTGAAATTAGGGAGACATATTACTAGGAAAAGATAACATTTTCCCTGATCTCTTCCAAGATCTTAAGAACACCCTTTATGTTTGTCGAAGTTTTAGCCAGCTCAGTATATATTCTTAGTTGGTACTGCTCTGAAATAAATTTTATGGGGGGTGGCAATGGAGGGGGGAGGAGGGCGAGGGATGGTCTTATAGGATGGAAAGTTTGTAAGGGGGAAATTGGCAAAAGTGAGTTCATAAATGAGCAGTCACACAAGACTAAGAGCTATTGCTTTATTTTCTTGTGCTGGTTTGAAATGATATATGGACCCTAGAAAAGCCATGTTTTAATCCTAATCCTATTTTGTAAAGGCAACCACTTCTAATCCCTATTCAGTATTGTATGTTTGAAACTATAATTAGATCATCTCCCTGGAGATGTGATTTAATCAAGAGTTGTTGTTAAGCTGGATAAGGTAGAGGCATGTCTCCATCCATTTGGGTTGGTCTTGATTAGTTTCTGAAGTCCTATATAAGAGGAAACATTTTGGAGAATGAAGGAGATTCAGAGAGAGCAAAGGAGAATGACATAGCCATAAGAAGCAGAGTGCACCAGCCAGCGACTTTGGAGATGGAGAAGAAAAATGCCTCCCGGGGAGCTTCTTGAAACAGGAAGCCAGGAGAAGAAGCTAGTAGATGATGCCATGTTCACCATGTGCCTTTCCAGATGAGAGAGGAATCCTGACTGTGTTCACCATGTGCCTTTCCAGATGAGAGAGAAACTCTGACTGTGTTTGCCATGTACCCTTCCACTTGAGAGAGAAACCCTGAACTTCATCAGCCTTCTTGAACAAAGGTATCTTTCCCTGCATGCCTTAGATTGGACAGTTCTATAAACTTGTTTTAATTGAGACATTTTCTCAGCCTTAGAGCTGTAAACTAGCAACTTATTAAATTCCCCTTTTTAAAAGCCATTCCACTTCTGGTATATTGCATTCCAGCAGCTAGCAAACTAGAACATTTCTTGAAGAAAAAGTTTCCCAGAAATGCATCTTAACCTTTATCTGTATTAAATGGGAAATAAAGAGAAACAATTAGCTTCCTTGTGAATAGAGAGAACAAAGATGTTTCAGAATATCAATCTAATTATGTTCTGAAGAATATAGCATTGAATTTAGAGTTAATTATTAACCACCAATATACATCAACTTTTAATGTTTAATCTATTTTTAGTTGCAAATGATTAAAAGCAAAAGTTGCTATTTTCTCTGAAAACCAATGCTAAAAAGAAAGTAGCATTATTATTTCTAAAGTGCTATTCAAGCTCAATTTCTACATTTAATTGCCACTAAAAATTTAAATCAGCTGCACTTGTGTTTATGACACAACATAAACCATGTAAATAGAATAATGCCATGTGCTTCAAAATAAATAGTTACTAATTTAACAAGTACCTGCAGAAATACCTAATTATATTTTATGAAATCACAATGATACATGAAGTATTTCATCATTTTATTGCTTCAATAATCAATTATTCTACTCTTAAATTGCAGAGAGGAAATAGATACTTTCAAAATTCCAACTAAATTATTGATATAATGAAATCAATGAATAAAGTATCACAAATTTAGAGAGAGTTAAGCAAGCCAAGAAAAATATAAAAGGTTCTCTTGAAATTATTCCAAAAGGTAGAAAATTATGAAAATTCACACTTCTCAATAGCAAAAACTGATACAATAGGAAGGAAAAAGAACTACATGAGGCCCTGTGGTCCTGAGTAATTAACACAACTGCAAATAGTTTCAACAAATACACTGAACATATGTGATAAAAATTTTGTCACCAAAAAATACATTTAAGGGCGGCTGCCGTGGCTCAGCAGGCAGAGCTCCGACCTGCCGTGCTGGAGGTCTGGAGTTCGATCCCTGGTGCCTCCTGCCCATATGCAAACTTAAAAAAAAAAAAAAAAACATTTAAAATATACAGGAAATATATTGAAGAAATCTCATTTACATCTTAATTTTCATGAAATAATATACCATATATTGTTTTACATTTTTTCAAAAATGCATTTCTGTCCTTGTAAAAAATTAAGGGTATGGTGGTAAAAACCCACAAGATATTGCTGTGTATAGTTTTGGTGGAGTAACTTATTTCAGATCATTGCTGTACCCTTAGACAATGAGAAAAACTGAATTAAAATAAAATCGCTTTAAAGACATTAAAGAGAATATGGGGAAAGATGACAGCATAAGTAAGGTAAGGAATTTCATTTATCCTCCAGAGCAGCCAGTAAATAGCCAAGAACAGTATGAAACAATACCCAGGACTGCATCAGTGATCAGACACACAGCATACACCAGTCTGGACCAGGTGGAATGACTGAGATCCCACACAGAACTGTAAGTCCCCCAAGCTCTGAAGGCCAGCACCCCTCTCCCATGGGCATGGCAGGCTCATTCCCCAAGGGGAAAGGAAACAGACTTTACTAGTAGCAAGGGCTTAGCTCAACTGAGCTCCAGTTGCAGAATAATTAACAAATTCTAACTATTGAAAACATGCCCTAAGCACAGATAAACCTGGAATAAGCACTGAAAGAACTAGGAGTTTTTGCCCCAGCAGGGAGGGGGTGGGGGTGATGGAAAAACAAAAACAAAAAATAACGAGAGAATTTTTGAGTTGGACAACACAAAATATTGAAAAAGGGCTGGACCCCCAGAAAAGGGGGCATATAGAGCCTAGAGATATATAGAACCATGTACAAACTCAAGATCTTGATTGGCAAACCCAAAGAGTGGAGGTCTAGCTCTGAAAAGGCTTTTTTGCTTTAATTTTTACTTCTTAACAGATCATTAGATAGAACCACAAGCACTCTCAGTCTCCAGCACTGACCCAGGAAAGGGTAGAACTAGGGCATGTCTGAGAGAAAAAGTAACTAGTCAGGTGAAAGGGGTTAATCCCCTACAGGGCATATCTTCCCCAAGAAAAAGGGAGTGGGACCCAGCTCAAGTGGAATCCCTCCTTCAAGGAATTCAGGCCCCAGGGGCTGGAAAATAGAAACAATCAAAGCCTGCCTACTACCTCACTTCTGTCTCAACCATGCTCCCAGCAAGGAGAGTCTGCTGAAATTAAAGGCACCACATCACGTTAACCTGCTGGGAACCCCAGGCAGACAAGCACCACATGCTAGGCAGGATAGGAAAAGCAGAGTTTAGAGGTTTCATAGGAAAGTCTGACAAACTGCTGAGTCTCATCCTCAGGAAAAACTGATGCTGGTTACTCTCTCCTCCTGAGAAATGGGTCTGTCTGGTCTAGGAAAATCTGACTAGGGTCTATAATATCTGAGGACACCTCCTCAGAAAAAAAGAGAGAGAGAGAGAGAGAGAGAGAGAGAGAGAGAGAGAGAGAGAGAGAGAGAGAGAGGCTCCATATAGTCAGGGCAAGAAACAAAAGCTAGAACTGAAAATTTCTGATCAATTGAACAGAACCTATGGTAAAGGTCTAGAATAAGTTGAATTGAAGTCAAAGAACAGATAGAGAACAAAGCTATCCAGCAAGAAAAACCTAGGTAAAAGAGTGAAAATAACATCCAGAATAAGCTGATTAAGGAAATCAAATGCCTAGATGCCAGCAAAACATAATGACTCATACTAGGAATAATGAAGCTGTGACCCAGTCAAAGAAACAAACCAACACTTCAAATAAGATACAGGAATTGAAACAACTAATTCAGAATTTCAAACTGACATGCAAAATCTCATCAAAAATCAAATCAATGAGTTAAGGTAAGATATAAAGAAGACATTGGAGGTGGTGTGTGGTGGATCAGTAGAATTCTCACCTGCCATGCTAGAGACCTAGTTCAATTCCTGGTGCCTGCCCATGTTAAAAAAAAAAAAAAAAAAGAAGACATAAAGAACAACTCAAAAGTTTGAAAAATCAAGTCATAGACCTTCTGGGAACGAAAGGCACAAAAGAAGAGATTAAAAAACAAAAACAATGGAAACCTCCAACAATAGATTTGAAGAGGAAGAGGAAAGGATTAGTGAACTAGAAGACTGGGCATTTGAAATTTGATGCACAAAAGATAATATAGGGAAAAGATTGGAAAAATATAAATAGTGTCTCAGGAAGTTGAATGATAATATGAGGCACACGAATATACCTATGGTGTATGTCCAAGAAGAAGAAGAAAAAAGAAAAGGAGGAGAAAGACTAATGAAGGAAATAATCACTGAAAAATTTCCATCTCTTGTTAAAGACATAATATTACAGTTCCAAGAAGTGCAGCATACCCCAAACAGAATAGATACAAATAGATATACTCCAAGACACTTATTAATCAGATTGTTAAATGTCAAAGACAAAGAAAAAATTTTGAAAGCAGCAAGAAAAAGCAATCCATCACATACAAGGGAAGTTTAATAAGACTATGTTGAAACCATGCAGAAACCATGGAGGCAAGAAGGCAGTGGTATGATATATTTAAGATACCAAAAGAGAAAAACAACCAACCAAGAATTCTATATCTAGCAAAATTGTCCTTAAAATTGAGGAGGAGATTAAAATATTTTCAGACAAATAATCACTGAGAGAATTTGTGACTAAGAGACCAGCTCTACAAGAAATATTAGAGGGAGCATTAAAGAGAGAGAGAAAAAGGCAGAACAGAGAGATCTGGAGAAGAGTGTAGCCATAAAGACTATCAGTAAAGGTAAAAAGAGAAAAAAAATTAGATATGACATCTAAAACCCAAAAGACAAAATGGTAGTACTGCCTGTACATTAATAACATTAAATATTAATGGATTAAATTCCCCAATAAAAAGATATAGACTGGCAGAATGGATTAAAAAACAGGACTCATCTATATTCTGTCTATAGGAGACTCACTTTAGACTCAAGGACAAAAATAGTTTGAAAGTGAAAGGTTGGAAAAAGATATTTCATTCAAAGATCAACCAGAAAAGAGCATGGGTAGCTATCCTAATATCCAACAAATTAGACTAAAGATGTAAAACAGTTAAAAGAGACAAAAAAGGACATTATGTATTACTAAAAGGAGCAATTCAACAAGAAGATGTAGCAATAATAAATATTTATGCACCAAGCTAGAGTGCTCCAAAATACTGAGGCAAACACTGAGAATACAAAAGAAGTAGACACCCCTAATATAATAGTTGGAGACTTCAATTTCTTGCTCTCATCAATGGATAGAACATCTAGACAGAGAACCAATAAGGAAACAGAGATTTCAAATAAATGAGCTAGACTTAACAGACATGTACAGAACATTAAACCCCACAACAATTGGATAAATATTTTTCTCAAGTGCTCATGGATCATTCTCAAGGAGAGATCATATGCTGGGTCACAAAACAAGTTTGAATAAATTTAAAGAGATTGAAATTATACAAAAAGCTTTCTTGTATCATAATGGAATGAAGTTGGAAATCAATAACAGGCAGAGGGCCAGAAAATTCACAAATATATGGAGGCTAAACAACACACTCTTAAACAACTAGTGGGTCAAGGAAAAAACTACAAGAGAAACCAGTAAATATTTTGAGGCAAATGAAAACACAACATAACAAAATTTATGGGTTGCAGCAAAGGCAGTGCTGAGAGGGAAATTTTTGCCTTAAATGCCTACATTAAGAAAGAAGAAAGAGCAAAAATCAAGGGTTAATTTTTCACTTGGAAAAGCTAGAGAAAGAACAGTAAACTAATCCCAAAGCAAACAAAAGGAAAGAAACTGAAGATTAGAGCAGAAATAAATGAAATTGGGAAGATGAAAACAATCAAGAATATCAACAAAACCAGAAGTTGATTCTTTGAGAAAATCAATAAAATTGATAGACCCTTAGCTAGGCTGACAAATCTATATAATCTATATCTATATCTATATCTATATCTATATCTATATCTATATCTATATCTATATCTATATCTATATCTATATCTATATCTATACCGAGAGAAAGAAGAAGCAAATAATTAAAGTCAGAATCAGAAATGGAAAAGGGGACATAACCTCTGGCCCCACAGAAATAAAGGAGGTAATGAGAGTATACCCTGAGCAACTGAATGCTAATAAACTACATAACATAGACAAAATGAACAACTTCCTAGAAAGGCATGAACAACCAAAATTGACTCAAGAAGAAACAGATTACCTCAACAAAACAATCACAAGTAAAGAGATTTAATCAGTCATCAAGAAGCTCACAAAAAAGAAAAGTCCAGCACCAGAGGGCTTCAATGTGAATTCTACCAAGAATACAAGAAAGAATTAGTACCACTCCTGCTCAAACTCTTCAAAAAAAAAAAAAAAAACTGAAGAGGAGGGAAAGTTACTTAACTCATTCTATGAGGCCAGCATCACCTGAATACCAAAGTCAGACAAAGATACTACAAGAAAGAAACTTACAGACCAATCTCTTTAATGAATATAGATGCAAAAATCCTCAACATTAAAATCCTTTAGTGAATATAGATGCAAAATTCCATTTTTTTGCAAATGGAATTCAGCAGCACCTTAAAATAATTATACACCATTACCAAGTGAATTTTATTCCAGGTACACAAGGCCAGTTCAAACAAGAAAATCAATTAATGTAATATACCATATCAGTAAGTCAAAGCAGAAAAACCACATGATTGTCTCGATTGTTGTAGAAAAGGCATTTGACAAAATTCAACATCCTTTCTTGATGAAAACTCTTCAAAGGATAGCAATAGAAGGGAACTTCCTCAACATGATAAAGGGAATATATGAAAAACTCACAGCCAACATTATCCTTGAAGGGGAAAGACTGAAAGCTTTCCTTTTAAGATAAGGAACAAGACAAGGATGCCCACTGTCACCATTGTTATTCAACATTGTGCTGGAGGTTCTAGCTAGAGCAATTAGACAGTAAAAAGAAATAAAAGGCATGCAAATTGGAAAGGAAAAAGTAAAACTCTCACTGTTTGCAGATGATGTGATACTATATGTAGAAATCTCAAAAAATCTACAGCAAAGCTACTAGAGCTAATAAATGAGTACAGCAAAGAGGCAGAGTACAACACCCCAAAATCAATAGTGTTTCTATACACTAGTGATGAGCAATCTGAGGAGGAAAGTTAAAAAATTCCATTTACAATATCAAAGAAAAGAATCAAATATTTAGGAATAATCTTAACTAAGGACACAAAAGACCTATACACAGAAAACTACAAGAAATTGTTAAAAGAAATCATGGAAAACAGAAATATATGGAAGGGCATACTGTGTTCAGGGACTGGGAGACTAAATATAGTTAAGATGTCAATTCTACCCAACTTGGTTTATAGATTCAAGGCAATACCAATTAAAATCTTCAAAACTTACTTTGCAGAAATAGAAAAATGATTATCTAAATCTATCTGGAAGAGAAGGTGCCCCAAACAGATAAAAATATCTTGAGAAAGAAAAATGAAGTGAAAGTCTCATACTACCTGACTTTAAGACATATTTCAAAACTACAATGGTCAAAACAGCATCATACTGGCATAAAGATAGATATTTTGACCAATGGAATTGAATAGAGTGTGCAGAAATAGATCCTCTCATCTATAAACAATTGATCTTTGATAAAGCAGTCAAGTCAAACCACTGGGGACAGAGTAGCCTCTCCAATAAATGATGTTTGGAGAACTGGATATCCATAAGCATAAGAGTGAAAGATGATCCATATCTCACACTTTATACAAAAATTAACTCCAAATGAATCAAAGACGTAAACATTAGTGTTAAGACCATAAAACTTAGAAAAAATGTAGAGAAATATCTTATAAATCTTGTGATAGGAAGTGGTTTCCTGGCTCACACCCAAAGCATAAGCATTCAAAAAAAGAAATAGATAAACAGAATCTCCATAAAATTAAGCACTGTTTTTGCATCAAAGAACTTTGTCAAGAAAGTAAAAAGTCAGCCTACACAATGGGAGACAATATTTGGGAACCACATATCAGATAAGAATTTAGTATCCAGGCTATATAAAGAGATTCTTCAACTCAACAACAAGAAGAGAAACAGCCCAATTTACAAAATGGGCAAAAGACATGAATAGACACTTCTTAGAAGAGGAAATGCAAATGGTGAAAAGGCACATGAAAAGATGCTCAACTTCACTGGCTATTAAGGAAATGCAAATCAAAACCACAATGAGATATCATCTCACATCCATTATAATGGTCATTATCAAAAAAAAAAAAAAACAGAAAACAAGTCCTGGAAAGGATGTGGAGAAAGAGGCACTTATCCACTGTTGGTGGGAATGTAAAATGGTACAACCACTCTGGAAGGCAGTTTGGCAGTTCCTCAGAAAGCTTAGTATAGAATTGCCATATGATCCAGCAATCCCATTACTAGGTATACATTCAGAGGAACTGAAGGCAAGGACACAAATGGACATTTGCATATTGATGCTTATAGTAGCATTATTTATGATTGCCATGAGATGGAAACAGCCTGAATGTCCATCAGCAGACGAGTGGCTAAACAAACTGTGGTATATACACATGATGGAATACTGTACAGCTCTAAGACAGAACAAAGTCACGAATCATGTAACAATGTGATGAACCTTGAGGACATTATGCTGAGTGAAATTAGCCAGAAACAAAGGGACAAATTCTGTATTGTCTCACTAATATAAACTAATATTAATTCGTGAACTTTGAGTGTTAAAGTTAAGAAAACAGATTATCAGGAGATAGAAGAAAGGTCGATATTGGGCACTTGGTGCTGAAGGGATACACATTTTACAACAGGACTGATCGTAAAAATTCATGTGCTACCTCATGGTAGCACAATAATATAAGTACACTGAAAGAAGCTGAATGTCAGTATGGTAGAGGGAGAAGTGCTCTGGGGGCACATATGAAACCAGAAGGAAAGATAGAGTACAAAGACTGAGATAGTAATACTTAGGAATACCTGGAGTGGATAATGATGGTGATTGAACGCATAAATGAAAAAACGTTTTTGCATGGCAGAGAACAAATTAATGTCAACAGTGCAAAGGGTTGAAAATGGATGGTGTGCCAGTTTGAATCTGTTGTGTACCCCAGAAAAACCAAGTTATTTAATCTTCATTCAATATTGCTGTGTGTGGGAGCTTTTTGATTGTGTCCATAGAGATGTGACCCATCCAATTATAGGTGGTAACTTTTGATCAGATGGTTTCATGGAGATGTGTCTCCACCCATTCAAGGTCAGGTTGCTGACTGGAGCCTTTTAAGAGAGAACCATTTTTGAAAAAGTTAAAGAGCCCACAAATCCAGAGACCTTTGGAAATGACGAAGGAAAATGCCCCTGGGGGAGCTTCATGAAACAAGAATCACCATCTGCTCTTCTAGCTGAGAGAGAAATCCTGAACTTCATCAGCCTTTTGTGAGTGAAGGTGTAGCAAGCAGGCTTTAAAGCAGGCAGGTCTCTCCCCCCCATCTTCTACTGGTTCAGCTTCCTTCTCTGTTGAAAATCCCCAAAACCCCTCTCCTGACCTTCAGGACTGGGTGAAACTGCAGGCAAGTGAGATAAGACACCTGGGATGGGGACCCTCTGCTAACAGCTCATCTGCTTTTGTAATCTGTTTTATGCCCTAAACTAACCAATTGTTTTTCCTTTAATATTCCCAGTGGCCACATTAAGCTTACCTTATCTTTAGCATGTAATACAGTCTATAAAACTAAGGCTGCCTTTTGTTTGGGGCTTAGACTTTCAGAGGCTACTCGGCTGAGCCCTATGGCCATAGAAAATAAAACCTACTTCCTGAAACTTTGGAGCCTCAGCCCAGTTTATTCTATTTCTATATAACATTCCAGGAGGCTTAAAGCCTTGTCCCTTTTTTTACACAACAAAGGTAACCTCTTCTTGGTGCCTTAATTTGAACATTTTCACCGCCTTAGAATTGTAAACTTGCAACTTAATAAATTCCTCCTTTTTAAAAATCGTTCTGTTTCTGTTATATCACATTCTGGCAGCTTGCAAATTAGAACAGATTTTATACAGAAAAAGACACAATCAATGTAAGCGAGGGCCTATAGTAAACAATAATATTGTAATTCGCTTCCACTGAATGTAACAAAGACCAAAACTAAATGTCAAGAGTGTGTGTGTGTTGGGGGGGTGGGGGCGGTGCTGAGGGAGTGTATGGATTCTATGCAGAAGAAAAATAAAAGTCTTCATGTAGATTATGGTGACAAAGGCGTATCCATTTACTTAGGTTGGATTTCATGAAGTGCAAATACAATTGTTTAAAAATGAAGAGAGAAGCAAGTGCTAGAGGAAATGTGGAGAAAGAGATATACCTATTTACTGTTGGTATGAAAGCTGAGAGGTGCAGCCCCTTGGAGGGCAGAGTGGTCATTCCACAGGATGCTACGGGTGGGTTTACCATATGATCTTGCAACCCCATTGCTAGGTATATCCCTGGAGGAACTGAGAAGGGGACAGGAATAGACATTGGCACATTGGTGTTTATAGTGGCAGTATTTAATTTGCAATGGCCGGAAGTGGCCTAAGCATACAAAGACTGAGGAATGGAAGGGGGAACTGTGGTGTTCACATACAACGGACTACTGAGGGGCCGCATGAAAGAATGAAGTTGAGGCATGCAACTAGGTGAATGAAATTTAAGGACAGTATGTTGAATAAAATGTCAGAAATAAAAACACAAATATTATTATACCTCACTCATATAGATGAACTATAATATACAAACCCAGAGAATTGAAGTTGAGAGCATGGGTTATCAGGTTGGAGCCTATTTAGAGGTTCCCAGATTTTAAGCTTTTACAGCAGTCACATATATTTAGGAGTTGGAACTGATATTTCTAAATTCTGAGATACTGAGCTATTTGTTTATAATCTGGTCATTTCCCCAAACTTCAAGTATTTATGTGACAGCTGAGGCTCAGGGTTAGAACATTGAAGCTATGAAAGTCAGCATTACCCCATTCAGCAGCTGTTAAAAAAGCTGAAAAAGGATTCAGACTTTGTCTAGAGATATGAATGAAGCTGAGCTTAATAGGACTAAGGTGAATCTGAATACTGGGTAAAGGATGATATGACCTGTATTTTCAAACATCAAATGCTGTGCAAGATCAAAGGAAGTGATGTTTATTTCCTGCAAAATTTATATTTTGGCTAGCACATTATTTGATTTAACTTGTATGGTCAGTTTACTTGAACACCATAATTACATGGAATCTTGAATAGGGTGTGAGATCTTCTTGATTTGTAAAAGTTAGTGTGATGCCCCGATATATCCCAGAGTAATTTAGGTAGAGAATAAAAAAGTATTTGCAAAGTCCCCTTGGGGGGCTGGGGAGAAAGGAGGAAATATTCAACCTCCCCATGTGGGGAATTTCTGATATTCTTGCAAGCAGTAGGGACAACCAATTCAATAGGCTGAGCCTTCAATCTTGGGGTTCACCCCTATGAAGTTTATTACTGCAAAGGAAAAGCTAAGCCTACTGATTATTATGCCTAAGAGTCACTCCCAGAGAACGTTTTTGTTGCTCAGATGTGGCCTCTCTCTCTAAGCCAACTTGGCAGGTAAACTCACTGCCCTCCCCCCTATGTGGGACATGACTTCTAGGAGTATAAATCTTTCTGGCAACATGGGACCAGAATTCTGGGAATGAGCTGGAGCCAGCCTCATGGGAATGAGAAATCCTTCTTGACCAAAAGGGAAAAGAGAAAAATGAGACAAAACAAAGTCTCAGTGGCTGAGAGATTTCAAACAGAGTTGAGAGGTTATCCTGGAGGTTATTATGATTATAGATATTCCTTTTTAGTTTATGGTGTATTGGAGTGGCTGGAGGGAAGTACCTGAAACTGATGAACCATGTTCCAGTAGCCTTGATTCCTGAAGATGACTGTTAAACTATACAGCTTTTACAGTGTGACTGTGATTGTGAGAAGTTTGCATCTGATGCTCCTTTTATCCAGGGTATAGATAGATGATTTAAAAAATTAGGATAGTAAATGAATAAATAATTGGAGGAGATAAAGGGTAAAAATTGGGTAGATTGAAATACTGTAGCTCAATGAGAGGGAAGCATAAGGGGTGTGGGATACATGGGTTGTTTTTTTCCTTTTTATTTCTTTTTCTGGAATGATGCAAATATTCTAAGAATGATCATGGTGAAGAATATACAATTATGTGATGATATTGTGCGCCATTGATTGTATAATATGGTTGGACTTTATGTGTATGGATATTTCTCAATAAAAATATAAAAAAGAAGATATTAGAGAGCTGCTTAAGTGATGTGGTCTACAGTGGCCAAGACTGTGGAAAAATTGGAACAGCAGAAAAGTGAACTGACATTCTTCAGTCACAATTTTCCTGCGTGCATCTTCCGATTTTGGACTCAGGGCAAGAGGCTGAGATTGCTTAGTTTCCCTAAGCAGAGGGGCTATGTTAAGGGGTAAAGAAACCAACAGAGAGTTGGGAGGACTTGCAGGGCTGGAGAGGTATTTGAGACTTTAGGGGCCAAGATCCCAGGGAGGAAGGAGGTGTGGGAGACTGAGCCTCACACATATTGGCTTTCTCTTCAAAATATTTGCTACTGGAATCTGCAAGAAACAGAAGCCATGAAGTTAAGCAGAAAGCCTCTAGATACTAATGTGACAGCGATTGTAATTGAGGACTCACTAAGTGTGAGGTCCCTGGTGAATGCACTAACCTCAAGGTTTGAAACCCTGGAGGCTCACACTCCAGGAACAGAGGTGAGCTAGAGGTAAGTGGAAACTTACCAAAATTGCTGACTGGTTTTATTTCAGTTTAGTCTCTAGAAGAGGAAAGGGTGATAATATATGGAAACTATAATTTCTTTTAACTAATACTTGGTAGTCATTAAAAACAAATAGGCATGCCAATACAGGACCATAACCTGAAAACTGAGATTTAAAGAAAAGACAATAGAAAGAGATGCACAGGTGACTCAGATATTGGAGTTAGCAGGAAAAAGACTTTAATATAACTCTAACTAATCTGCCCCCCAAATACAAGGAGAGGTGTGCAAAATAGTTAAGGAAAAGGACACTCTCGTCAAAGAATTGGAATATATAAAAGGGAAGCAAATAGAAATTCCAAAATTGAAAAAGACAGTAACTCAAATTAAAAATTCACTAATAGAGAAGATAAACAAAAGATTGGATACAACAAAAGATAGGAATAGTAACTAGAAAGACATATCACATGAAACATTGTTTAAATTGTACTCCATAAATTTTGATATTGCGTTTTAATTTCCATTCAATTAAAAATGTTATCTAATTTCCTTTGTGGCTTCCTTTTTGACTGATGGTTTATTTAAAAGTTGTTGTTTAATTTCCAAGGACTTGAGGATTTTTCAGATATCTTTTTTTTTGTTATTGATTTCTTGTTTATTTCCATTATAGTCAGAGAACTTACTATGTAAGATTTCAATTCTTTTAAATATCTTAAGATTTGTTTATGGACTAGAGTACAGTCTATGTTGGTGAATATTCCATGTGGACTTGAAAATAATGTATGGTCTGCTGTTGTTGAGTAGTGTGATCCATAAATGCCAATTGCATCAAATTTGTTGATAGTGTTGTTCAGGTCTTCTATTTCCTTACTGATTTTCTGTCAACTTGTTCTATCGATTTCTGAAAAAGGAGTGCTGAAGTTTCCAAATATAATTGTGGAACCTTCTGTTTTGCTTCCGTTTTGTCAGATTTTGCTTCATGCATTTTGAAGCTCTATTGATAGGTGCATGGACATTTAGGATTGCTATATTTCCTTGGAAATTTACCCTGTTGTCATTTGTAATGTATTTCTTTTTCCCTGGAATGATTCTTTCTGTTTTTGTTTTTGTAGCAGGCTATCAACCTGTTTCGTTTCAAAGCGTGAGTTTTTTCTCCTCCTCTGGGTGGTGGTTCCAATCTCTGTTCCGTTTCAAAGCTTTTGCTATGCTGCTTTGGGTCTGCACTGTGCATGAGGCTGTCAGGTGTGCTTTGAGCTGTGGTTAAATCTTAGCTCCATTCTGAAAGTTGTGGCTGTGTTGCTTTGGGTGTCTCCCACACGTGCAAGCTCAAGTGAAACTGAGACTTGTGTGGGTTCATGTATAGCATAATATTTGCTGCTTCAGCTAACTCCTCTCCAGAATTCTTCCCACATTCTCCAGCCTGTCAGGGCAACTTTATCCAATTTCTCTAACCAGAAATATGGTGTTTCTGTTTAAGTTTTAATCACCTGCATTACACTCAACCAGTAACATGGTATCCTTCTCCAAGTTTGATCTTCCCTCAGCAATGTGCCTCCTTTTGTTTTCAGAGTCTTCAAGTAGTTGCAGTTTGTATTTTGTCAAGCAGTTTTACATGTAATTGGGGTGATGTAGGCTGTAGTGGTTTCTTCCACCATGCCAGAAGAACCTTTGCTTCCTTTTGAAAAGTTTCTGAGGCAGGCAGAAAATATTTTCTTGTTATGGGATCATTGAGAAAATGGAGAATCCTTCATTTGGGAGGGTAGAGAAAATAAATGGTCAGAGGAACAGGAGGATAGAAAAGATTCAGGTAGCAATGTGCTTGTAATGCTTTTTCCCCTTTTTTTCCCCACTGCTCCTAGGAAATTTACTGATTTTGCCTGTGAAACTATTTGAAGAAACTCCGAATCCCAGATTTTCACATTGGACATAAATCTGCTCTTCCAAAAAGTTTGTTGCCCTGATTTGAGACTGTTCATTCAATTGATGTATTGCTCCTGCAGGACCAGTCTTTCATTCCTAAGGTGGGAATTGATTTTTTGCCTTGTATTTTGTCATGTGAGAGTACTAAGTATTTTACTACCTCAGAATTTTCACACATTATTTAAAATTTCGTTCACAAAGTGAGAATGTCTTGCATAGGCTTGTCTATACCAATGTGTTAAACCTCCAGCTGCCTTCGAAATTGTGAAGACAAGTTATGTTCCTCATTAAGTGTATAGCCTAATACCTGAAGAAAACTGAAGCTTTCTGTAGACAATTTTCAAAACTTGAATTTTCCAATATTTAAGGTGAATTCACCCTCCTCTTTAAATTTATACATGCAAATTAATAGATCATTTCTATCCATGATTATTATTTCTGCCTACAAAACATACATCCAGGCTTTTAAAGTTAGTGCGGAAGCAGTTGAAATTTTGGATTTATATAAGTTAATATTTTTTGAGTAAGAAAATCTCAATATTTATACACAAAACACTTGTTTGCACAAATTCTACATGTATCAAAATTGGCAATGACAATTTAAAGATGAGTTGTGGAATTGAAACACTTACTTATCTATGCCTTCAGATTTAGCTATCCTATCCAAATCTATGTTTGATTCAGCACTCTTCCTCCCTACTCCTTTGATTTTTCAACTTTGAAAAGGTAGGCTATTCAAATTTGTATTTTTCTGTTAGTAAGCAAAGCAAAATAAAACAAAACATGGAGCTGTTCAAAAAGGAAAATTAAAAAACAAAGCATGATGGCTTCCATAGCATTAATCATGAAATGGGCTTGTGCAAACATGCTACAGAGTGGAACTCACAGAAAGAAGGTCAGAAGATGCACAGGTCTTCTATCCTCTTAGGATGGTATGTCTGGGCACAGATGGACACACACTGGAGCTGGGATCTAGGAGCTAGATTCCACCCATCTTGCTGTGCATTTTTATGGGGCGAATGTGAGAATGGCCTTGCCAGTGGGGACAAATAGTTTGAGATAGAGTGCCAAGTAGTCTGGACTTGAGTGCCAGCTGTTCATAGGAGTTATTGCAGACCTTAGGGGAGGTTTAGGTCATTCACAGCCCCTCCTGCTGGGAGAAGGGGAGCCCCCAGTTTAAGCCAGCTCCTTGCCAGGCAAAACAAGAGAGAACTCTAAGGGGTTTTAGATAATCCTGCGTATCCTTCTCTTTTTTTAATATTTTAAAAATTTTTGAATAATTTTAGATTTTCAGATAATTTCCAAAGATAATAAAGAGTTCCTGGAACTCTTCACTTAGTGCCCTCTGATAATTAACATCACTGTGGTACCTTAGAAATTAACTACTGCTAATTAAACTTTATTCAGACTTTGCTAGTTTCCCCACTAATGTCCTGTTTCTGTTCCAGGATTCAATCCAAGATATCATATTACAATCAGTCCATATCTAAGATGGAAGGAGAAATACAATAGCTCTCTGTCACTGAACATTTTCTGACCATAATCCTTCTTGATATAGTCAAAAGCAAAAGCATATAGAAGATGTAACTGATTAGAGAATTCAGTTAGGAATATGCTGAGCTGACACATTTCTTTAAATATTTACCCA
Organism: Myrmecophaga tridactyla; assembly: GCA_004026745.1. Taxonomy (NCBI): domain Eukaryota; kingdom Metazoa; phylum Chordata; class Mammalia; order Pilosa; family Myrmecophagidae; genus Myrmecophaga; species Myrmecophaga tridactyla. Next base: position 18,257 of record PVIY010024908.1, read on the forward strand.
TCCCAGGTGCCAGGTCCTGATCAGAATTACTTGAGGTCAGGGACTTACCTTTATCCCACCCATGTATTGAGCACAGTACCTTGTATGTACTTGGCATATACTAGGAGCTCAATATTACTGTTACTTCTTTTTTCTCTTATTTCTCCTCCCTCACCCCATTAGAATGCACTGCTTGTTGTTGTTGTTTTCTAAGTCAGTGGACATTATGATACATTTATGTTGCTTGCTTTCCTGCTGCTATTTTATTTGCTAGAAAGCGAACAAAATATTTTAAAGTTAGATCATTAACTAGGTTTGTTCTTTTGGCATCTGGCATTTAAAGGAACTTCAATTTTCATTCCGATTTTTTTCATCACATGTCCCTACTGATTGAATCTCACTTGTACTTTCTGAAAGAAGAAATATGAAACACAGAGAGGGATCATTTTATGGTTTCAAAGCCAGCAGGGTCAAATAGGAGAGCTCATAATTGAAATCCAAAGTGTGTGTTTTTTCTTCTCTACAAACAGAGGGAAATATAAGAGACCATGACCCAAACCACTAGTGCTTCTGTTGATGGAGAATGGTAGACATTGAGGCAATTACTAGAGCTTAGATTTCATGCTGGAGATGAGCGGGCATGGTCATAGGCACTTACTGGGCAAGAAAGCCACTCAAGAAATTTCTTTTTCCTAACGCTAAGTCCAGTGACTTAAGTTTTTATCTGCTTATTTTATCATGAAATGTCTGGGATAAACATAATCCAGAAGTCAGGTCACTGACCCCAGAAATTAAAAAATCAAAATATAAGTGATAAGGTTAAGGATATTCTCAGTCTTCAATATACTGTTGCAAAAAACATTCTGACCTCTAAAGTATGGTAACCGAAGGCCCTTTTCCACTTCCACCTCTTCCTACTCTGACAAATCTGCCTCTCTTTGAATTTGAGCTTCGTCTTTAGTGGTGTCCTGCTGAATGCTGACATTTCTATGCAGCAATCCCATAGGCATCTCAAACTTACTGTGTTCAAAATGAATTCAGTTTAGGGAGGAAGGTTACCAACCTTTAGCTAATATCTATTGTGCATTCCATGCTGCACTGAGGATGACAATTTATGATTTTATTTGATGTACTCTATGTCTGATATCATGTTATACATCTGTAGGGACACTGGACCTGCCAGTAAATATTTATGGGGTGAGAGAATGCCTCAGCCAAGCTTTTTGGAATGCCCCTTCAGTGGTCACCTGCCTCTGCAGAGGTGACACGGATCACAACTGTGACTACTGACCATCTCCCAGCTTTGTGAAGCAGGCTCATGAAGGAAATGGGAAGCCTTCATCTCTGCCCCTCTGCCATCCCTGGATAAATTGCAAGTACCTTGCGGTCAGGAGGCAAATCATTCAGTCTAGATTTCCATTTCCAGTGTGGCTTTTTGATGAATGACACAATTATAAGAGGGTTAGAAATGCTAAAACTCAGTGCTGCAAATCCCCAGCCCACCAAATGCTGGAAGCCATCTGCCAAAGCTGAGGCTGCTCTGCTCAGTGCTTTTTGCCTCTTATCTATTTCTCCTACTGCCATTTCTTCTGGCTTCCTTCTTCACATGTTGATCACTTATTGACCTTTCTGTAGCTGACTTCAGATGTTATTATCCATCCTCTGACTGGAGGATGGCTGCCAAATGTTCTGCTACAAAAAACATTGTCCAGGAGTATATCTGGTCACTTACCATTTGTTCACACATGCCGTCTGCAGCATATCCATTCTCTCTCAACAGAGACCTTTATTTACACAGATTATGGACCACTGGCTCAAAGCAAAGAAGGAGATAGATGCAAGAGCAGGAGAATAAAAAAAAAAAAGTGGAAAAAGGCGGTTATGTGACTAGATATACCTCTGAGAAAATGTACCAAGAAATTTAAAATTATACATTTCCAGCAGCTGAAGAATTTTTACAAACCACGAGCATCTCAGATAACCATCTTTGTTGTAGCTGAGATTAGCCAGAGTTAGAAGGAATGTCACAGAATGACATTTGTTGAGCTCTACTACCACTCCAGTATTTCTTAGATTGTACCTGAAGGTGTGTGAATGGTACAAGCGTTTATTGAATCTGAGAATATCATCGGAAACATCTATAGGAATAGGCATTGTTTATAAGCAGAAAAAGCTGACACTCTAGATTAGGGTACTTTTTGTTTCTTCCTACTGCAAGTGCTATGCAAACATTTTTAAAGCAGTGGGACCTTTTCTACCCAAATTAAATATTAGTAACAATCACAAAACAGATGCAATTGGATCTGCTCTTGATGAAATAGGGAGAGTGCTGTGGCCTAATTCCTGCTCTCTCATCTTGGAGGACCACAAAATAATACCCCAGAATGTAAGGGTACTGCAAGATTTGGTGGAAAGAGAACAGACTCTAAATCCACACGGACTGGGATGTTAAATCTCAACTATATGATAAGACTAATTTATTTAAATTCTCTGAACATCAGTTTTCTTATCTTCAAAAAATGGGAGGAAATAGTGTCTATTTCAAGAGATAGTTGTAAAGAGAGGATATAATATCTGTAAATATGTCACATAATTGGTGCTTAACAAATGTTAGTTTTATTCCCTTTTCCTTCAATTAAAGTCGCTCCTTCAGGTTAGAAAAAAAAAAAGATTGGCTCCTGTTAAAATTAGGGACGATATTCGGAAATAAATTTCTGAGTGCTGCCTTAAAACTTCTTCCAGGTGCTAAGATTGGCTTAGATAGGGTGAGAGAGCTGGTTCAGAGAAGGTAAGAATGGCAGCTAGTCAGGTTAAGTGAGGGATGGGGAGAGGAAAGCCTCAGTGCCGGAAGCCTAGTGGGGGCTCCTTGGGAACCAACTGATGTCCAGTCTGGTGATGGTTTCTTTGGATAACTGGGTATGCAGGACAGTGAGAGGGGGTCTGGGCTAAAAAAGGGACATCATGGTTACATGTCCAAGGTAAGGGATCCTTATTAGATTGTAGGGGTATTTCCAAGATAAATTTTCCTACTTGGTATTGGATATTGAGGGGTTAGACCAATTAGTATCACAGAAGTTCTAAAGACAGTACAGAAAGGTCCCATGTACCTTTCACCTAATTTACCCCACTGGTTACATTTTACACCACTATAGCACAATATCAAAACCAGGGAATTGACACTGGTACAATATGAGTGTAGATTCCTGTAACCCCCACCCCAATCAAGATGTAGAACTGTTCCATCAAATAACGTTCTCCCTTGTGCTACCCTTTTAGAGTCCTATCTATCCCCTTCTCCCTTACAAACCCCAAATCTTGGCAACCACTCATCTATTCTCCAACTCTATATTTTTTCATTTAGGGAATGTCATGTAAGTGGATTCATACATCTATGATATTTTGAGATTTTTTTCTTATTCAGCATAGTGTCCTTGGGATGCATCCAGTTGTTACTTATACCAACGGCTCATTCCTTTTTAGTGCCGTGTAGTACTCCATGATATTGATGCAGCATGGTTTGAGTAACCACTCACCTATGGAAGGACATTTAGGTTGTTTCCAGTTTTGGCAATTGCAGATAAAGCTGTTATGACCATTTTTAAATAGGCTTTTGCATGGAGATACGTTTTTCATTTCTCTGGGATAAATGCCCAAGAATGTGATTGCTGGGATAAATGATAAATGTATGTTTAGATTTTAAAGAAACTGCCAAATCTTTTCCAAAGTGGCTGTGCTATTTTGCTTTCTCTCAAGCAATGGAGGAAAGATTTAGTTTCTGTATCTTTACCAGCTAAGTCATTATTTTTTATTTTAACTGTTCTAAAAGGTGTATAGTGATGCCTCATCATATGAATTCTTTGTCAGATATATGGTTTGCAAATATTTTCTCCCAAACAATAGTTTGCCTCTTCATTGTTTCATTTTCTTTACAGGGTCTTTCACAGAGCAAGAGTTTTTAATTTTAATGAAGTCCAATTTATTGATTTTTTCTGTTTTGTGCATTTGGTATTATGTCTAAGAACTCTTTCACCAAACCCTAGGTCTCAAACATTTCCTCCCAAAGTTTATAATTTCATGGTTTACATTTAAATTGACAATCTATTTTGAGTTATTTTTTGTATAAGGTGTGAGGTTTAGGTCAAGGTTCATTTTTTTTTTTGCCTGTGGATGTCCTATTCTTTAGCACTATTTCTTAAAGAGGTGATCCTTTCCCATTGAATTGCTATTACATCTCTGTCAAAAATCAGCTATATATATTTGTGTGAGTCTATCTCTGTATTCTAAATGCTGCTCCATCGATTTATTTGTCTATCCCTCCATCAATACCACACATTGATTACTGTTATTATACAAAAAGTCTTAAAATCGGTAGAGTGATTTCTCCCATTTTATTTTTCTTTTTAAAAATCAGTTTAGCTATTCTAGTTCTTTTGTCTCTCCATATACATTTTGAATATTTTGTCTATATCTGCCAAAAAATCTTGTTATTTGATAGGAGTTGGATTAGGCCTTTGGGGAGTTTACTGTATTTTGTCTTCCAATTCATTAACTCATTAACTCTGCCATCATCTTTTGTAAGTATTATTGCAATATTGCCATGCCTGCTCATTTACATATTGTCTATGGCTGCTTTTGAGCTATAACAGCAGAGTCGAGTAGTTGTGACAGAGACTTTATGGCTCACAATGCTTGAAATATTTGTCAACCTCTGCATGAAATAAATATTCTTGTTACGTTGTTAAGTGAAAAATGTATGTTACAAAACAGTATGAATGGTACGGTACCATTTTAATTTAAAACATAATTTGCAACCCCTTATGTAATTTTGAATACTGTAAAATGACTGAAAGAATACAAACCAAAATTTTAAACTTGGTTATCGCGTGACAGTCCTACTAACAGTATTAAATTCTAAACATTATCTTTTTGGTTTTCTGCATTTTCCATTCTCTATTCTAGCTGGCTAAAAGGAATTTAGCAGGTTAAAAAAAGGATTTTCCCTATATTCTGGAGCAGCTAAAAGGAAAAATCTGAGAGGATGGTATATTAGCCCATGACAAACTCGGATCTGTCCTGCAACTACTTGTTGAAGAGTGCTTTGAAATGATTCCTTTTTTCTTTCTTTGCTTTGTATATATGCTATATTATACAATAAAAAAGGTAAAAAAAGAAGGATTTTCCTTTCCAACATCTTTCTCACCAACCTTTATGACACTTATTCCTTTCAGGTAAAAAGAGATGTTAAAATTATAGAAGATATGACAATCAACTATTTGCATTAGAGATAGTGAATAATGTCTTTCCCCATTTTTCAAAACCTGGGTGAATTTTTGAAGGTTCATAATTTAAGCATACCCTTAGTTGACAAGCACAGATAAAAAAGTGCCATGAATATTAAAAGTCCTGATCCTCGGTTTATTCTTGGTAATTACCATGAACTGATGCACACTTGAGCTTTATTTACAGCTTTATTGTATGGAAATGCAACATGTTTAAACCTGAACACTAAGACTAGCAAGTTGGGTACTGCTGAACGATGACTCCATACCATGGATGCTGGCCAAGTGCTCTCTTGTAGTCTTGCCCTCCTAACTCCGTGTTAACTATTACTGCAAAGTGACAGACTTTTTCGAGCTCTGATGAAGGGTCAGCACAGGTCTAGATAGCTGAAATGGCAAGTCACAGCACCACGGTGACCTGCTATCTGAGCAATTGAGTATATGGCACAAACATAGTGATGATAACTAGGCTTTCATCTGGAAAGGGCTCTGATAGGGTTATGAAAGACCAAAGTGGTATTTGGAAGGAACATAGGTACCTGACGGTTAATGACTTGCTTCACAAAACCACAATGCACTTCAAATAGCTCCATTCTTTTCCTGAGGTGATTATTGCTTAAACCCTATTGTAAGTCCACTCTTCAAATTCTCATTCATTTGGTGTGAATTAAAATAAATTAACATTATTTTAATAACTCTAGGAATGATAAATTAATAGATCCTTCATCATAATCACCACAGAAAATTTGTATGGCGATAGATTACAGAATGTAAAATTCTAAAAGGGTCTGATTCTGCTCAGAACCAGGCATAAACTTTCTCAAATGAAAGCATTTTTATTACACAAAGACTCCAAATGTCAGAAAAGCTTGTCATCCCCTTGCTTTTAAGTGATGACCACCCAGTACTAAGAAGAGCAGAGATCTGGATATTCTCTAGTTAAACGTGATCAATATTGATAGCCAACCAACATCATTCTGGCCCTGACAAAGATTTCTGGGTCACAGTCATCCTATTTGTCTGTCTACATTGCTCCCATTAACTGGGTAAATTGGCTGATCAAATCTGCACTTCTGTGGAACTAGCCTAAAGGAGAAAGGTTTAGCGATTTGCACAACAGTAGAGAATGAATAAAAGGAGTTGCTTCATTCATTCACTCATTTAACAAATAAGGATTGACAATCGCCCAATAGAAGGGTGGTTGATGTGTCCAGACTATAAAAATGAGCAAGGCATGGATCCTTTCTCACAAGAAATGATGATGAAAGCAAGACGTTAATCCTAAACAGTATGATCTAAGACAGATATTTCATAAGAAATATATAGGTACAGTACTTCAGGGATTTACATTTGCCTGGGGTAAATCATAAAGAGCTTTCTAGAGGAAGCAACATTGAGCAGAGACTTGAAACCAAGGTGTAGGATAAGGTCAAGACACAGGTTTGTGTATGAATTAAGACTGGTTGGGAACCCAACTGGAATAAGCTTAAGAGAAGGGGAAGTCTGGGGTGCGAGGGTAGTTCAGTGGTAGAATTCTTACCTGTGATGCGGGAGACCCAGGTTCGACTTCCAGTCCATGCACTTCCCAAACAAACAAAGAAACCAACAAAAACCAACCAGCAAACAAAATTCAACAAATGGTGCTGTAATAACAGGCTACTTACATGAAAAGGAAAAAAGAGAGAAGGGGGAGTCAAGGATTTAGAGGTGTTTTGAGGCAATCAAAGGCAGATACGCAACCAGTCCTCAGGAAGAAATTGGAATCAGGGCAGGGAAATGATCAGGACCCAGAGAACCCTCCTTTTTTTTTCCTGCCTCTGCTTCATATTTTCTCCCTGCAGACTTGTTTTCTTTTTCTCCATTTACATGGTGGGCCAGGGCCACCCTCTGCTCTTGAGTTGATGGTCAATAAAGAGAGTCTTCTTTCTCCAAATTATGTCAGTTTATAAACTATTGCCGGAAGATCAAAGTCACAAATATACATGCCTACCAGAGACTGAAGCTATAGGAGAAGTTCTTGGATGACCTTGAAGTTCATGGCTTATATGCAGTCAGATACTCCCTAAAGGGTGTCTGCTATAGTGGGGAATTGTAGAACAGTATAATTGAAATACAAGTTTGGAAGGGCAGTTAGGGCTGGATAATTAAGGACTTCATTAAGAGAAGTAGTAATATGATCTGAACTATGCTTTGGACAAATTAATTTGACGACACTGAGTATGATGAAATGAAGTTATAGACTTTTATCTCATTTTCTTATCATTTATTTCACTGCATTATGTGCATTTCAGTAAGCTACTTTAATTTCTTTTGGAAGCAAAGTGCACGATGATAAAATAATATGCCAAGTTTTTGACGAAGAGTGTTGGTTAGACAAAATGAAATTTAACTTAGAATTTTGCTATCTACTAAATTTCTCACTAAACCCCTGTGGACCCAAGTTTCCCAGGTTAAAAAATGTGAGGATTCAACTAGAACAGACACGATTTGTGCATGGCCCTTGTCCCACTTGCCGCATCTGGACCTGGCTAATGTTCTTGGCTCTTCTCCTTCTGCTGGGACCATGTCTTGTATTGCTTATTAAATTTAACAAGCATTCTTGAGCATTTCTGTGTGCAAATCACAGCAGGCTTCCTCTCGTGTCTGGGCTTCCTCCCGTGTCTGGGCTTCCTCCCATGCAACCCCCCTACCTGGGCGGTATGGCATCTGGGAAGCCTGGCTACTCAGTCAGACATCTCAGTTTTAGTCCTGACTCTCCTACTATCTAGCTGTGTGACTTTGGACAAGGTACTTAACTCTCTGAGCCTTAGTTTTCTCATCTAGAAAATACAGAGAATAATCAGAGCATTGTTGTGAAGATTAAATGAAATCAGAGATATTAAGTGCTTACCACAGACAATGAAACTCAAAGAACATTAGCTATTTTCATTATTAATATAAAAATGCTCTCACTCTCCATTTCTTAATATCCTATCCTCTCTTCAAGGCCCAGCTTACATTTGATGCTGTCTCTATGAAGATTTCTCTAAAGCTAGTCAAACTGATCTTTCCCTTTTCAAATGTCTTTTGTACTTACCAGTCCTCCCTTGCAATTACCACCTCATTACATAGTGACTAGTGATGGCCTGTGGTACACAATTTAGTACCTGAGTATAAAGATGTCCAATGGCATACCACCTTGTTCATAAAATAATTATTCCCTGCACTTGCCTTCTCCTCAGATGAGATTTCAGTATGTGGGCTATAAGAGGCAAAAAAGAGCCTCAGCATTATTTTCTGACTTAATGACTGAACAAACCAGACCTCAAATGCCTTAGAGTCCCTCCCAACCCCTCTCTAATATCTGCTTTTCTTCTCTTGTTAACTTCTGCTTTCAGTTAGCTTTCTGATTTAAATGAGCCCATTTTTCTTTGAAAATGCTGCTGTAGTCAATTTCTGGGAATAAAACACTGTGGCAATCACTGGTTTGTGAAGGTTTTCTGTGCCAGATTCACCAGTTAACTCCATCAAAACACTATGCATTCTGCACAGTTGGGTGGAATTGACATTTCTATATTGGCCACTTCAAATCAGCTTGGGAAATAGCCAAGTCTGGAGTATTTATCCATTAATTCAAACAGTCCTAGGAAAATAACCTCAAGGACTTACCAGCCAATTGTGAATGTGCAAGACAGTGAGAAGCATCCCTCCTTCAGACATTCCTGCCTGAACTTATCCCACTAAATTGTGAAAGGAATGATACATACTGATTCCAGATAGATTTTTGGTTGGGGACTGTGGAGGGAAGGAAGAAGAATAACAGGGAGTTTCAAATACAATGCTAAACATTCTTTTCCTTTAACTTACTAGTGGTTACTTGGATATTGGGTGTATTGCTATTTTTCATTATACTCTACAATATAATAAGTTTTGTATGTACTTACTATATTTATTTTAAAGTAGAAAAACTGGGAATAGCCTAGTGAATACAATTCTTTCCCTTGTCATCACATTACTGCATTGAAAATGTAGAGTTACCCAATAATTTATTCCAACTTAATGCTGCAAAGTCCATCTAGTGATGCTCATCAGAGCAGTGGGGTTTTCAAACTATCAATTCCTAGGGTTCTAGTGGAGCTGCCTCATGCACCACCTCAAGTGGCAAAGGGCAGACAGGACAGCAGTGGCCCCTTTTAACCACATTTGATTCCCTTTTATATATTATGATTCTGGGTAAGGTTTCATTTGGGAAAAAAAATTCTACCATTTAAAGTTTGAAAACAACTGATCAAGCAAAGCTTCCTAGCAAGTCCTATCCCTCTTCATTTATTTCATTTCTTGAATAGCTCCTGTTTCAGGAAGCAGTCCTTTGTAATCTTAGATGTATTTGTTAGAAAACTATTCCTTATAGCTAGGGTGGCCTTACAATTATCTTCCCAATTGGTATACTTAGTATGAAAGGAGATGCTATTAAAAAGGTACTCTGAGACAATTAATAATTACAGTCAATACAACTGTATTAAGACAATAATTGTTTCTTGGGGACAAAATGCCTTGACTTGTAATGTTTGCCAATTTTTATAATGCAAATACTCCCACTATGATTATTTCCAAGCTACCTAGCTGACTTTGCTCAATGTGGAGTTGGGAAGAGATGCAAACCATTGGCTCTTGTTGAGCTGGTATGAGTGGCTCTAGCACACCCCTGGGCTGTCTGAGAATCTCAACCTCATAACCTCCAGGTGAGTGCTCTTTTCATTACTCTGCAAAGAAAAATGTCACTGTGAAATGCCCTGAGAGCACATTAGTTATGGAATCATGGACTATCATTTTGTATACCCACTCTGGAGCCAGACAAACCTGAATTTCTGAGAGTCTTTCTCTTGTTCCCAGATCACTATCTTCTGACCTTAACAGCTGTCATCTCGGAAGTTCCCAGAGCTCTAGGCTTTGCCTTCTTCCCTGATGCGGTTCTTTTGTTCTGGTCAAATTTGTCTTCTGTGTCACCCTTCACTGATCTCCATTTTTTTTTTTTTTTTAACATGGGCAGGCACTGGGAATTGAACCCGGGTCCTCTGGCATGGCAGGCGAGCATTCTTGCCTGCTGAGCCACCGTGGCCCACCCTGGTCTCCATTTTTGAAGGTCAAACCATCTAACTATGATTTTAAGGTTCCTAGTGGAGTTTAACCTGGTCTCTCAATGATCATGTGATGTCTTTGACAAGTGTCATTATGTTGGTTTTTATCAGTTTTCCATAATAAATATTTTCCAAAGTGGGTCCTAAGCAACACTGGTTCTTAAAGATGTTCAGTGAAAAACAGGTTTATGGTCACATACTAATGGGAAATGTGGCATACCATTATTCTAAAGCTGGCCCTTGCCCCTCAATCCTTGGAGGTTCAGAGTCCTTATTCAGAAATTGATGACTATGAGAAGACTTGCAGTAAGAAATATGTGTATTTTGGTCTAATCAAACATTTCCCAAATTTACTCAAGCAGAAAGTGTTTTGTCTCTGATCCTCATTTAAACCCTGTGAATGTGCTTTGGGAAATACTGAGCTAATAGCTTACATTGACATCTGCCTTATGGCATTTCAAAATCCATATTCCATATTGAATTTCTCTCTAGTTTCCCTTATCTGACTATTATCCTCCCTTGTATCATTTGATTTGCAGATCGAAACAGATTGGTGTATTCATTGATCAATGATTGGCCCATCTCTCCCAGGCTCTGTTTACCTTTCAGGGCTCCTCTTAGTCCTACCTCAGATGTCTTACTCTGCATAAGGAAGTGAACTTTTTGATGTAAGAAAGCATTTTTGTGTGAATGTACTACTAGACAACATTTCTGTTTGTTCTCTTTACTTACACATAGAATGGGTAGCATACTGCATTGTGGTGAGTGGGGATTAGGATGCATGGGGAGGGGGAGGGGATAATGGAGGTCTTTGACAGTCACACAGAGCAATTTAAATATGAAGATGTGAGGGAGCAGGAAATGGAAAGAGTGCCCCCTTTCTTCTCTTCTTGAGTAGCTCTTTCAAGGAAAAGAAATAAGGCCACAATATGTTCTTTAGTTTGTTAGTAGTCATCTAGTAATAGTATGTTTATAATGCATTAAAAAAATTTCCTTAAATTATTATATGGCTTTAAATTTGAACAGCAAATAATTACATGGCTTTACATTTAATGTGACCCAGGTAGCTTCTGTAATCCTCTTGCTGCTATTACACTCTTGCACGGGTAACCCTTGACTTTTTTTTTACATCTTTCTCACGTGCTACCCTTCTGCTTGAGTTATAGCTGGTTCTCACCCTTGGCTCCCTTGGCAATAGTTGTAAATTTCCTCATTGCCTCGGGGTGAGATCATTATGGAATCAAACCTGCCCAAAAGAAACAATAAAGTTTCTAGTATTTTTCTCACGATTGCCTGGTGCAATTATATCATTGCTTTGAAATTCTCTCTGGTGAGCCTTCTTGTCTTTCGGAAATATCTGCTTTGCACTTGATCCAATCTACATCTGTAGGAAATAAAAATATGTTCTCATTCATCAGCGCTCTGAAGATATTTACCTGTCCTAAGAGCCAGTGAGGGAAATATGAGAACTTCTTAATGTTGCCTTCTTTACTGCCTCAGTTACTTACGTCTGACTTGAAGAAACACTTCCTGAAATGCTACCCCCTACACTGCTTTCTCTGCCAGCCTGGCTATTTGGCAAGTGCCAAACATTTCACCTATACCCTACTCACTGCTAGCCTTCTTATTCTAATTGCCAAATTGTGTCCAGTCAAATCTTATTCCTTTGTGTGTTTATCTGCTCTTGTATTATAGTAGGGACACAGCGTACTCATCTTTTTTTTATGAGACTGCCTGGGAATTTGCTTTCAAACTCAAACCTGACAGCACATTGTTACTTAACAAGAGGCCTCTTAACTTGGAGGGTGACTGTTGAAACCCTCTTAATTCTTTTTGTTCTCCTGTGACCTCGCTGTTTCTAGAGACTCCCTGTGGATCTCAGGGGGAGAAACCGTGGTTGGTCTTTTTAAATGATTGAATTACAAACTGTTGAGTCTAGTACTCCTTATTCATTAGCTAGGCTAGGAAACCAGGTGTTTTATGTAGGCTTTAATCATTCCCATGTTTTCCCTATCTGCCTTCTTATCCCTGGTCTTTTATTAAAGCTGGCTGTCCCACCCACAGTTCCTCTGCAGGCATAGACAAAGTTGGCTCCATGAACGAGGCCTACTCCTGGTAAGTGCTCAAGGCCCCTCTTGATTTATGCTGATCCCATTGCTTCCTTGTTTGTTTCCCAAATACTTTGATCTGTGACTTTGTGACTTGGTTCTTTGGGGCTTCCTGGTGTTTGACCCATTTGGGCTCTTTTCTTTGGCTCATGAAATGCTTCGCTTGACATACTGTCTGCTTTCCACGCTCTATAATTTCAGGTGAATGATGATTGTATCAATTCTGACCAATGTGGAACTCTGCTAGCTGGGCCGGGTGCTTTGGCTTTGGTGGGGGGGAGTTCTGAAATTGTATTTGGTACCCACGGTCCTTGATTCTTCACTCATCACCATCTCAGTGACAGTGGATAAGGTCATTGGGATATGATGATATTGCAGGTTATACCATTTATGGCTCAGCTAGTGGTGATAAGATTGGAGTTACCGAGGCTTCCTTTGTAAATACTTGCTGCTGAACTGCGTCCCTACCCTTTATACTACTATTTGTCCTACTGCTAAGTTAGTTCAAGGAGGATTGTTAGAATCCTCCACCTGGCATCCGTCCACAGATTCAGCAATATGTGTGATCTCAGGGCTTTTGGGGACTGGGAACATGACAAGTGGCTTTTGTCTTTGGTTTTTTGGGTGTGGGGGTCTGAGCAAAATTCTATTCCCCTCCAATAGCCTGGTATGTTCTACAGTATTAGCCAGTCCTGTGATTGATATGGTTGCTAGGCTAAACTGGAATTGAGGTGAGCAATGCAGTCATGTAGCTGAAAGACTGATCTTCTTTTGTGATCTTTATGTTCTTCTGCTTAACCGTCCTGTTTGTGGTTATAACTTTAACATCTTTAATTCTTCATTTTAGGGTAGGGCCATCTACTGTCATCCCGCATTTTTTTTTGGCTTGCAGGATTTTTACAGGCCCCTTTGTGATTAGATTATAAATAATTATCTTTTTTACCATGTGGGATGTATGTAAACCTGGAGCTTATCTTTTGATGTATGAATGCCAGGCAGCGGGGAGGACACATCTGACTTTATGTGGCAGCCTTGGTGCTGAGGTAGCTGAAGCACCAGGGTCCATCTGGAAGCATTTAAATTGCTAATTGGCAGATGCTGTACATCATTGATAAAGAACCCAGGAGAGGATGGAAATATGAGGACCCTTATTTGGAAATATCAAGTATTCCTCCTGAGTTCCTCGCTATTGCTACATTCTTTGAATTATAGGATAACGAGAGAGGAGCTGAATTAGTGCATTGCAGACTTTTTTTCTTGAAGTTTTTATCGAAATAATTGTAGATTCACATGCAGTTGTGAAAAATGATAAAAAGAGATCCTTTTGGTTTAAGGGTCCCTCAGGTTGCCCTTTTATAATCATTCCAACTTTCCTCCTCTCCCCTGTCCTACTTTCTCTAACCCATTACTAACCCCTGGAAACCATTAATCTACCGTCCGTTTCTAAAAATTTTTCGCTTCAAAAAAGTCATACAGGGCAATGTGACGGTGGCTCAGTGGCAGAATTCTCGCCTGCCATGCTGGACACCTGAGTTTGATTCCTGGTGCCTGCTCATTCAGAAAAGAAAAGTCATATAAATGAAATCATACAGTATGTAACTTTTTGAGATTGGCTTTTGTCATTCAGAATAATTCCCTGGAAATTCATCCTGGTTATTGCATGTATCAAAAGTTAGTTTCTTTTTACTGCTGAGTAGTATATGGTATGGATATACCACAGTTTGTTTAACTGTGGGGGTGTTTGGCTATTCCTAATAAAGCTGCTATGAACATTTATGTGCAGATATTTTTGTGCAGATATAAGTTTTCATTTCTCTAGGATAAATGTCCAGGAGTGAAGTTGCTGGGTCATAGTTTAGTTTTTAATTAACTGTCAAACTGTTTTCCAGAGTGGCTATACCATTGTACATTCCTAACACATCCTCACCAGCATTTGTTTTTTTGTCACTTTTGTTTTTATTTTAGTCATTCTGATAGGTGTGTAGTGATCTCTTTTTGTAGTTTTAATTTGCATTTCCCTAGTGGCTAATGAGGTTGAACATCTTTTCATGTGCTTGTCATCTGTATATCTTCTTTAGGGAAATGGCTCTTCATGTCTTTTCCCATTTTCTAATTGGATTGTTTGAATTTTTCATTGTTGAGTTCTGGGAGCTCTTTATATATTTTATACATTAGTCCTTTGTTAGAAAAGGAGTTTGAAAATATTTTCTCCCAATCTATAATTGTCTTTTCATTCTGTTCATGAGATTTCACAGAGCAAAATATTTTAATTCTGATGAGGTACAATTTATCAATTTTTTTCTTTTATGGATTGTGCTTTTAGTGTTAAGTCTAAAAATTCTTTGCATAGTCTTAGATTGCAAAGATTTCTCTTATATTTTTTTCTAAAACTTTTATAGTTTTATATTGTACATTTGAATCTGTGATCCATTTTAAGTAAATTTTATATAAGGTGTGAGGTTAAGGTTGAGATTATTATTATTATATTTTTTAGTCTGTGGACATCTGATTGTTCATCATTCTTTGTTGAGAGAGGCATTTTTATATCTTTTAAAAGCCCTCAATCATATTAGCTTCAGGAAAATGCCATCCTTAGATCTGCGCTTGAGAGTCTGCATTGCTGCTTAATAGTACTAGTTTTCATCATGAGGTCCATAAAAGTCTGTAAGACTTGGTGAGGAAGATTCTAATTTACTTTCAAACTTATGGAGGACATTACTTTTAAGGCTTGCCAGGTGACTTGAAGCTCAGGCTGATGGCCTAGTAACTCACTGTAGAACATTACCCTTCCAACTGAAGATTGAATAGAATGAGAGAACTCCCTGGGCCTAGTTCCAGAAAGGTCAGGAAGGCCCTGAAGTCCACTGTATCACCCACAGCCCAGGCCAACAGATGCCAGCTTCAGGCCTGTGGGTCTCTTACCAGCCAGTTCAATCTCTATGTGATCCCCGCAGCCACCGTGTCACGGAGGACACCGAGAAGTACACACCAAAGTCATTTTGACTGGTTGGGAGAATGAAAGATTCTCTCCAGCCTTCTGCAGAGCACAGAGCTCATGCTCTGTATTCTTTAGGATGTCAGTAAACTAACTTACCGTAGTTCAAGTGATCCTAGCTTATCTATTATCTCCAATTCAAAGGTCTTCTAACTCGGCTGTCAGGGTGAAGGGTGGCAGGAATGTATCTTTTTCACCTGTATTGCTAATAAATTTCAGTAGCAGTCAAATAGAACACGCACCATTACTGACTGAAAATCAAGACCTACCATTTCTTGGAAAGGTCTCATTTGATTACCCCTTAGACCATTGCAATCCAGCTATAGTGCCAGGGGAGCAGTGAGGTACATTGGAAACAGGACCTGATTACAACTCACAGGGCAGGAACCTAGCCCAGTCCTCATTAGCAGTGGCACCTCAGGTAAACCCCATGACCTCTTCGTACTTCGTTTTCCTTTTCCTCAAAATAGCAGTAAGTCTTGTCTTGCCTGCTTCACTGTGCTACCGTAAGACTCAAATGAGATAAATCTGAAAGTGCTTTGAAAAACTCACAGATTTCCAGATTGAGAAGAGCCCTGAGGGATTTACAATAGCAGGCTTCCCTGCTATTCAGGAACCCAGATGGCTCTCCACCCAACCCTCCTACCCCAGCATTGTCTAATTTTTCTCTTAAAATTGTCTAATTTTGAGGAACTATGTATGTAGAGCTGAGCACAGTGCCTGCCATCTAAGTGGTCAATAAATCACAGCTGTCAGAATTGTTCTGTCAGATTTCTTTTTTCACCTTACGGCCTACTAGATGACAAACCTTGGTTATGGGTTGTAGCATAGGTGGTGGGCAGATATCTGTACTCGCCTTCTGTAGCACACAATCGTCACTGGGAAATATGCAGAGACTACATTTCTGGAACCACTTGCCATTAGCTGTGGCCATGTGACTGAATTTTTGTCAAAGAAATGTGTATGAAAGTGATGTGTGCTATTTCCAAGCCTACACTAGGAAGCCCTCCATGACTCACTTCTCTGTGCCCTTTTCTCTCTGACTGTCTGGCATGGTGATATTTCCCAAGGAGACTCTGGAAATTAGGTATTGAAAGCAGAAGAACCTCTTTCAGCCTCCCTGACATCCCTAAATGTCTACACAGGGAAGGGCTGCCCCACCAGCCTTTTTAACTGCTTAAGAAACCTGTTATTTGAGCCACATACACACTTTTATTGTGTTTGATTCAATCCCCCAAAAGATGTGTTTGAGTCCTAATCCCAGGTCCTGTGAATGTGATCTTATTTGGAAATAGGGTCTTTGAAGATGTTATTAGTTAAGATGAGAGCAAACTGAATTAGGGTGGCCCCAAACCCAATATGACTTTTGTCCCTCTATGAAGGGGAGAATTGGATACCAATATAGACAGAGGGGAGAATGCCGTGTGACAACCAAGGCAGGGAACACCATGGATTGCCAGCCACTGCCTAAAGCCAAGAAAGAGAAATGCAGCATATTCTTCTCTAAAGACCTCAGAGGGAGCACAACTCTACTGACACTTAGAGTTCAGACTTCTCACCTCAAGAATGGTGCAACAATAAATTTATGTTGTTTTAAGCCATTCAATTTGTGGTACTTTGTTATGGTAGGTCTTGGAAACGAAAACAATTGTGTATTTTTTTCTAGTGCTTTTTTTTTTTTTTACAAGATTTGAACCTCATTTCTCATTTTCCATGTGAGTGTGGTATATGTGTGTCTATATATACAGTTTTATATATACATACATATATATGTAAAACTGTATATCAACATATATAATCTTGCTTTATCAGACCCCACCAGGTTAAGGTTCCACTTTGGCTTAGGAGACAGCTACAGAAGCATCTGTCATCAGTCCCTATTCAGTTCTGAGGACTCCAGATCCACCAGATACTCATCCCTGGGTAGCTTATTTGGATGCTTCCCTTACTTAGGGATTCTTGTGGTCAGGATGGGAAAATAGTTCAGCCATGACACAGGCTTCCTGGGGTGCAGGGTGGCTGCTGACGTTGATGGCTCAGATATGTGTGGAGATGCTGGGTCCCTGCCATGCCCTTCTTCTCGCTGTGTGGCAGGTCAGCCTCTGCCCTGGTGTTTGACTGCTGGTTCTTACCCACTGCTTTGTCAAACCCAACAGCCTTTGCCATCTCAAGTGGGAAAAAATCTTCCTCATTAGGGCTTCCAATCTTTCTATCAATCTTAAATGGTTTTGCCCCTAAGCGATTCTTCTTTTGTGGCTCATAAAGTAGCTCAGCTTCTTTAGAATCCCAGCGACATCTTTTGAGAGAAGTGCATTTCTGTAGACGGAGTCTGAGAGCTGATTGAGAGATACTATTATTCTTTGTCATATGGCAGGCCTTCACATCCACTGAATGTATGTCCTTCCTTTCACCTCCTGCTACTTAAGAGGAGGCTCCTCACATCTGTGAGTCAGCTTGCACCCCTCCTTCTCTCCCCGAGTCTTAATGCAGGTAACTTTATGCCCTATTGACCATGTCTAATGTTCCTTCCCCATTCCTTATGGAGTTCTCTAGGCCTTCAAGCCAAGAACACATTGGGCCACCCAACTTAGCACTTACAAGCCCACTGATGGATATGTAGTTTGGAAATCTGCACTGCCCTGGTTGCCAAGGCATGGCAATTGGAAGCTAACTTGTCCTCACAGCTTGAGGTGCAGACGTCCACCAGGAGACCATTAGCATGAGGGACTGAAGAGCTGCCAGGGCTGAAAACATTTTAAGAGAAAGAGTCAAGTGCCCCGGCTTCATTTGGTATAACATTCTAGGTGTTGATGGGCCACAGCAATTCTGATTCAGAGTATAACATAGTGTTAGCCAACAGACACCAAGTTCAGATGTAAAGGGATGCAGATAAAAACATGAAGCTCTTTACACACATAGGGAATTCCTGTGGTTTGAAGCAATGGGCAGCATTTGTCTGGGGTTAATTTTTTTTTTTATTAATTTTTAAATTAAAAAAAATTACAAGAAAGAAACACATTCTTAACATATGTTCATTCCGTTCCACATATATAATTAGTAATTCACAATATCATCACATAGTTGCATATTTATCATCATGATCATTTCTTAGAACATTTGCATCAATTCAGAAAAGGAAATAAAAAAACAACAGAGAAATAAAATGAAAACAGAAAAAAAATTATACATACCATACCCCTTATCCCTCCCTTTCATTGATCACTAGCATTTCAAACCAACTTTATTTTTAACATTTGTTCCCCCTATTATTTATTTTTATTTCGTATGTTCTACTTGTCTGTTAACAAGGTAGATAAAAGGAGCATCAGACACAAGGTTTTCACAATCACAGTCACATTGCGAAAGCTATATCATTATACAGTCATCATCAAGAAACATGGGTACTGGAACACAGCTCTACATTTTCAGGCAGTTCCCTCCAGCCTCTCCATTACATCTTGGATAACAAGGTGATATCTGCTTAATGCATAAGAATAACCTCCAGGATAGTCTCTCGACTCCACTTGGAATCTCTCAGCCACTGACACTTTGTCTCATTTCA
>PVIY010024909.1:0-37399 GCA_004026745.1 Myrmecophaga tridactyla
CTGATGAACTCAATGAACTAAAAATCTGTCTCTCAAATGAAGTGAATATCTTTAAGGAAAACAACAAAACACTCAATGTAATCAACAGAATCATGGGTGACATGATTCAAAGGATGTGAGCGCCACTGGAATTGGAAGGAGGTCAGAATATCAAGGACCAAAACTTGGCAAATCCTGCAGTATTAATATTACAGTATGGCTTGTGGGGCTTGGCATCCAACAATTGTACCTTTGAAGGTAGACTGCTTATTGAGAAGAAATTGTCTCTTAATGGAAGTGCTTTGGCATTGTAAAGTCAAGAATGGCTTTCTGATTTCTGGATTCACGCCCCTCTCTTCAGCCTCCCAACCACGTTTTCAGGTCCATGTGCACACACTGCAATGCCCTAATCCTTTATACCTTAGAGAGTATACTAAAAAAAAACGCAAGATGATAGCGACACATTGCAGTCTGAGAAAAGTGCACTGGAAAAGGAAAGCAAAATTCTGACAATGAAAATAGAGCAGCTCCAGGAAACATGTGAAGAGAGAAAGATGTATGTGCAAGAGTAAGATATTCTTAGGTTCCGTGCTTCAAATAGTGTTGTGTGAATGCATATGTAGACCTATGTAGATAATTTTATCATTTGTGCAAAAAGCCAATGCCATACATTTGCCATATTTAATCAGTATAAAACGATTTTTCTTCTTCCTAAGAGAAAAAAATTCAGTCATAGTTTGATTAATTCATGAAACATTTGACAGCCTACTTACTATATGCAAAGTACCAACTAGGTACTCATTATTTTTGAGTTGCTATTAAGGGATGATTGTTTTTGCATGATCTACTTTGAACAGATTACTAAACAATCTTTTAAGAAATACTTACAGATGCTGAAAATGAAGAAACCATGTAATAAGTAATGGTCAGGTTTTCACTTCAGTTTCATATCCAAATTTGCATTCTGTAACTAAAAGGGACATAGAGAACTTGAAGAAAGTTCAAAAGTCACAGGGAATCCATACCAAGATTTAAAGGTTAAAACAAATCTTTAAAAAAGAAATAAAAAAGAGATGATGATATTTAACTGGGAGGGAAAAGGATGAGAGCCAGCCTGAATAGTTCACAATTCCTTGCAGAAATTTCTTTCAGAAATTTTTTTGATTTTTGAAAGTTAATACCTGTACATTTACTATAATACACAGCCCAATCATATCCTCCAACCCCCTCTAGCAGAGTCTGGAGCAGGACTCCAATCAAATACATTAATATTTCTGAAGTCAAATATAGGAATAGTCTCAGTAAATGGGGTAGATATTTTCAGTAGCTTCTTGCCAGCTTGGGCCAGGAAAGGTTTTGTTGCCAAATAAATTACGAGTAATATTTTAGTTTCCTGAACCTTTTGGATTTCAGACTTGTCTTTATCTTTTGTTGATTATGATATTGGAGGTTGGAGTTCAGGACAATTTTTGTGTTGAAAACATTAAGGTTTATCTGTACTTATTCGTAAATGAGTTGGTTTTAGAGAGACTTTCTCTGTTTTAATATGCTTCTTCAATTCTACATTAAATAAACTGATATAGAGGAACCATCATCTCCTAGGTGTTTTATCTTCTCCTGTTTGCTTTGCAGTGTCCGTACATGACATCATTTCTTTTTCACATCTGTTTCTTCACAATGGTGCTTCAACCCTTCTTGGAAATTTTTGCCATGACTCATCTCCTTCATGAAACTGCCCAGATAATCTCTTCTGGATCTATGAAGTGAATCTGTTTTGTTTTCTTTTTCTTGCTGTTTCATCCAGCTCTTAACAAGGGACTTTGTGCACGGTGTTGTATTTCTGCATACAGAGGGCAGCTTCGTTCTTTACCCATGTTTTTGGTTTTAACATGTGACCATAACGTAAAGTAAATTAGGTGTGTTTCAAGAGAGAAGAAAAACTTAAAGTGAGACATTTTTGAAAGAATATAAAGCATATATAATAAACCAAAGTTAAATGTATAAAGCTCCCTCAAAAACATACATTTAAGATTTGTGCAGACTTGAATATCACAGAAGTTAAAATTCACCTGAAAAATTAAATTTTATATTTCTTCAGATTCAAAAAAGTAGGTACTGAACAAATAAGTGAATTAACAGATCGTTCATGGCTCTCATGCAATTATTTTTATGTAGTTTGTGTTAGAATTTTACATGAAGTTGAAAACCTCTTCAACCACAGCTGTGATAGTTGTTTAACATATTTTCTTTATATAAAAATCCCTATTTTTAAGGCAGGCCACAGTAGTTCAGTGACAGAGTTCTCACCTGCCATGCCAGAGACCGGGTGCCTGTCCATGCAAAAAAAAAAAAAAAATCCAGGTTTTAATTTTATTTACTCAAGTGAAAATAGATATTACAAAAGTGTTTTTCTGCATTGTATAGATTTGCTTTCTTTGTATTAACCATAGATTATTTTTAAAACATAAGCTGAAATTTAATTTACTTAGCTTAATAAATATTGTTTTAATTTTCTAACATTGGTCATATTTTGTTTCATTCTTCACAATTTGCAGAAAATTTAGAAAACAATATCCTGTTCCAATGCTGTGAAACTATACCTACCATTCTTTCTTACCTTTTTCCTTCCTCCCTCCATTGCTTCCATTCTCTTTCCCCAAGGGAGAAATTTCAATGTTAATCATAAAAGCAATGTTTTTTCCCTCTATTGCAAAAAACACTAAATTAATGTTTTCCAATATTTCCCCAGAAATGAGACTTGTAATATCTGTTTTCACATTTTTTGGTTTCTGTGATTTTTGTTACAAACAATTTTGCATTAGTAAATGAATATTTAGAACATTATTTTACTGAAAACAGAGGAATGATAAGATTCTCAAATGTGCCAAATTAGAGGCAGATGATCCATAGCAAAAGCTGAAAGTCATATTGATGTAATTTCATTTAGCTGAAAACAACAGATGTTTTCCCAAAAGATCTATACAGAGCTTGCTGGGCCAGTTTTTAATTGTGTTAGTAAAAGAATCAGGAAGTGTACAGCTATATGGACAATTAATGTACACATATTACTGTATGTCTTGAAAATTGCTCCTTCACTAGAAATGTAGTAATCCTCTGGCTATTTTATGAAAGCTGTATGTGTCAGCATGATGTATGTGGGAAAAAAAATTATAGTGATGAGATATTCAAAATGCTCTCTGGGTAGCAGTTATTTGAAATAGCCAAACACTGTAGGATTTTTTTTAAGTGAAAATTTTGCCAAAAAGTCACAAGACCAATTGATTCTTTTATTTTAGATTTTTTTCCCAACAACGGGAAATTGAAAACTCTATTCATTCATCAGCACAGTTTTAAACTCATAAATCCATTTGGTTTTTTAATAGATCTACAGAGATTCCAAAATTCTAATATTTCTAACATTGTGGTAGGCATCAAAGTAAAGTTGTTACTCTGTTTTCCCAATCTGTCATAGGAACCAGAGACATTTCCCCCTCTTCAATTGATTTTCCCATGTGTGATAGCAGAAAAACCCCAGAGTTATTAAGTTTAAAGTCTGATCCTATAACCACAAGGGTGGTAATGGCAGGAAAGGATGTTTTACTTGGGATTCATTTGGAGTGGAGCTTGACAAGATTGGCATGATCAGTTTCTGATTTGGCATTTTCTATAGGCAAGAAACACTGTGTGCTGGTTTGAAAGGATATATGTCCCCTAGAAAAGCCATGTTTTAATCAAAATCTCATTTTGTAAAGTCAGAATAATCCCTATTCAATACTGTATGTTCAAATCTGTAATTAGATCATCTTCCTGGAGATGTGATTTAATCAAGAGTGGTTGTTAAACTGGATTAGGTGATGACATGTCTCCACCCATTCGGGTGAGTCTTGATAAGTTTCTGGAGTCCAATAAAAGAGGAAACATTTTGGAGAGTAAAAGAGATTCTGAGAGAGCAGAGCAGAACGACATAGCCACAAGAGGCAGAGTCCACCAGCCAGCAACCTTTGGAGATAAAGAAGGAACATGCTGCCTGGGGAGCTTCATGAAACAGGATGCCAGGAGAGAAAGCTAGCAGATGACACCATGCTCACCATGTGCCCTTCCAGATGAGAGAGGAACCCTGACCATGTTTACCATGTGCCTTTCCAGATGAGAGAGAAACTCTGACTGAGCTCACCATGTGCCTTCTCACTTGAGAAAGAAACTCTGAACTTCATCGGCCTTCTTGAACCAAAGTATCTTTTCCTGGATGCCTTAGATTGGACATTTCTATAGACTTGCTTTAATTGGGACATTTTCTTGGTCTTGGAACTGTAAACTAGCAACTTATTAAATTCCCCTTTATAAAAGCCATTCTATTTCTGGTATATTGTATTCTGGCAGCTAGCAAACTAGAACACACAGAATGCCAGTAATGGTAACAGGGTTATTAATGAGGCATGTATATGAAAAACATTTCATTGGGAAAACAGAGAGGACATGCTATTTATTGAATTTAAAATATTGAAAGAGAATAAACAGTAAGAGGAAATGCTTAGATAAGCCCTGGTCTGAATTGACTTCCTATTATTCTCCCTTTGCCATTACACAAAAAACTAGGTACACACCTGCATCAATGCCTTTGAACTTGTTATTCCCTCTACCATTCCCCCAGATATTTCCATACCTTGGTCCTTCACTCCATCTGGTCTTTATTCAAAGGTTAACTTCTCGGTGAGGTCTGTGAGCTCCTATTTAAAATTGCAACCACCCTTTCACCCACACTGTTGTGGATGATCAGGAATGTGATGGAGCCATTACAGAGATAAGAGAATACAAAAATCTTTTTTATTTTGACCACATTAAAATAGAAATGTTCTAAAAAACAGAAAAATCAATCTGCAGCAGAGGAGAGGTTTGAGCTTACTGGATGAGTCCTCTAAATAAAGTTAATGCTTTAGTTTGTTAAAGTTGCCAAAGTGCAACATACCAGGAATAGACTGGCTTTTAAGGGTAGGGATTTATTAGTTTACAAATTTCAGTTTTGAGGCTGTGAAAATGTCCAAATCAAGGCATCAACAGGATGATACTTTCTTCCTGAAGAAATGGCTACTGGAGATCCTCAAAACAGATGGTGATGTCTGCTAGTCTCCCCCTCCTCTCCTGGGTTGTGCTGCTTTCAGCTTCTGATTTCTCCATGTGTGACTTCCTTTCTGAGCTTCTGTGTGTTTCTGTTTGCTTTCTGTGTGTTGTCTTTCAGCTTCTCTGGCTTTTTTCTCTGAGTCTTTTTGGCTTTTCTTCCTTATAGAGGGCTCCGATAAGAGGATTATGACCCACCCTAAATGAGGTGGGTCACAGTTTAAGATCCTACTCACCAGAAGATCTACATACAATGGATCCATACACATGTGAATGGATTAGCTTTAAAACCATAATCTTTTCTGGGGTAGATACAGCTTCAAACTACCATAGGTATTTAATAGATATGAAGGCTTCTGCTTCGGGGCAGGATGAACTATTCATGGCAGTGAGAAAAACCAATAAATTATAAAAATGTTTTTAAGGGCTCAGATAGCTGCTGAAACAAAGAAGTTTAGAGGGTCTGAAATTCCAGAAAAGACAAACTTTCAGAAATAAATTGGGGATCTGTAGTATCTTTTTTCTCTGGTAACATTGTTGAGTCTGTGTCTGAGCCAAAAGCTGAAAATATGAGCTTAGTTGACACAGAGAGCTGCTCCTGGGACACAGACAACCTATCATGTTTTGGCACTTATGTGAGTTAGAGTGACAAAACTGGCGACCAAGGGGCCTCAAACACACAACCAATCTCCATCTCAAATTCTGCTATGTTCTGAAAATGTGTAGAGCAAAGGTCCAAAGAGCTAAGCAAAAAACCTGAAATTTCAGCAATCTAAGTAATGAGGAGGCAAAAATACAGCATGTTCTTAATTAATAGCCTACTGAAGTCTACACTATGGGGAACAGGTAAAAAGGATAGGTAAATTGAGTCTTATTGAAACTGCACCCCAGCCTGAAAATTAGTACATTACTGGATTAAGATGAACATTTCAACATTTTATTTTCATAGTAGTAGAAATATTGTAAGCTTTCTGGTAGAAAATTTCCTCTGATGAAAAATATAGAGGCACTACAGTTTAAATTTTTTATACGCAAATATGGCATTCACTCAATTACAAGACATGCAAAGATACAGAAACAATGACTGACAAACAAGATGAGGGAAAAAGGAAAAGGATTCATTGGCATTCTAGATATTGGAGTTAGCAGATAAGGATTTAAACCTAACTCTGATTAACATGCTCAAGAAAATACAGTAAAAGACCGGCACAACTGGTAAAAATTATATAGAATTATGACAGGAAATTTGAATCTGAAAAAAGGATCAAATTGGCATTCAAGAACTGAAAAATATATATCTGAAAAGAAATTAAATGAATAGATTTTCCAGAAGAATAAACACAGAAGAAGATAAGTTTGATGAACTGTAAGACAAGGAAAAAATCAGAGAAGACCATTAGATGCATGAGAAATTCCACTAAAAGCTCTAATATACATGTAATTGAAGTCTCAGAAGGAAAATAATGAGGGATTGGAGTCTTGGAATGAAAGAAGTTGAGAATAGTTCTAACTAGTAATTGCAAGGGATAATAGCAGATAGTTTTCTAAAATGATGGTAAAGCATCAACCTACAGACTAAAGAAGCTAAGAAATCCTTCATAAGGTTACTACAAAGAAACACTATTTAGCACATCATAGTAACTCTCCATTACTATGTTAGGATAATTTGAAAGGCAGTCAGATGAAAATGGCACATTAACTACAAAAGAAGAACAGTTAAACTTATAGCTGACTTTGTTTCAACAGAAACAAAGAAAGCCAGAAGACAATGGAGTGACATCTCTGAAATCTTAAAAGAGAAAAACTGAAAATGCAGAATACTATGTCCAATAACCATATCCTTTTAAATATGAATGTGAATAAAATGTTTTCAGACAAATATAAACTAAGAGAATTCATTCCCAGCAAGCCTCATTAAAAGAAATATTAAAGAAGCTTCTTTTAACAGAATGACAGTGATGCCATATAGGAACAAAGAAATGTGGAACATAATTAAAGGTATCAGAAAGGACAGATATGTGGATAACTATAAATGGGTATCAACTATTTGAAATTATAATAGTAATGTCTTCAGAACTTTAAAATACATGTAGAATTAAAATTACTTAATTACTTAAAAGATGAACAATAATAGTATATGGAATTAAAGTTTTCTAAGATTCTAGTTATAATGTGGAAGTGGCAAAAATAATAACATATTGGACAGTTATGTGACAAGTACATTCTGCAATGCTATGCAGAAACACAGAAAAAATTAGCAAAACAATTTATAACAAAATATAGAATAGAAATAAACAAAAAGTTGTTTCACCCAAGAAAAGGCAAGAAAGAAGAGTAAAAAGAGCATAAACTTGGTTATAAAATAGAAAACAAATTTAAAAATGATAAATATGGGCTCAATACTATCAGCATACTATTAAATGGAAATGGAATAAATATTATGAGTAAATGGCCAAGATTATCTGATTGGGTTTTTTAAAAATGCTACATACCACTTACAATAAATACTTATTAAATATAAAAACATAGAAAAAGTATAAGTAAAGGTGTAAAAAAAGATATTTCACAGAAAAACCCATAAGAAAACTGATATAGTTTTACTAGTGTCATACAAAATAATCTTTAAGAAAAGAAGCATTACTAGAGATACTTCTAAAGTGATATTTCATAAATTGAGGAGCACACAGAAAAGAGAAATAGAAAAATCACAACTAAAGTGGAAATTGCAACAGCTGACAGAAAATGTCAAAACATCTTTTTAATAAGGTAAGAAACATAGAAGATATAAACAACACAATTAATAAATCTGACCTAATTGGCATATATAGAATGTTGCATAAAAAATGATTGACTCACATTCTTTTATATATCTATTGCACAAACTTGTCCTTAGGCTCATTATACAGAAATCCTTTCTATTCTCAGATCACAGTGGAATTAAGCTAGAAATTGGAAAGAAGAAAGACAACACAAATTGTCCATATTAGAAATGAACAATGATACTTCACAACAGATCTTAAAGACATTAAAAAGATAGAACAGTAAGACTTGCTTAAAATGAAAGGCTTTCCTTTTTTTTCAAAATTAACAATAAATGAAACAAAATTTGAATAATCAGTGTCTATTAAAGAAATTAAATTTGTAATTAAAAGTTTTTCCAGAAAGAAAACCCTAGTCAGACAACTTAGTTGGTAAAGTATTCCAGAAATAACAGCAGTATTACTCAAAATCTTCCAGAAAATAGAAAGAGAAAACTGTTTTTATTGAGGGCCAAAATAACCTTGATTCTAGAACCTGATAAATATAATAAAAATTACAACCATGAACACAAAAAAAGCTTAGAAGAGTCAAGCAAGAATAAGAGAGGCCAGCATAGAAATTAAGGGGAGAAAGAGATAAGATTGGAGAGAAATGGAGGTCAGCCATGTATGACTGTATAATCAATGGTAGAGGAGTCTGCAATTTATTTAGGATGAATAGTATCAATTTATTAACATTAATGTATTAAAAATTCAAACTAATTACCAGATTTAAAAATGGAATAAAACTTATCAAAGATAAACTTCACTAACATCATCTACTTGTGATATTAATTGATCTATATTGAATCTTTTAGATTTCTAAGGAGCTATGCTCATATCACTTATGCAATAGAGAAAAATATAATAAAAGATTTAATACTTTCATTTCTATGTCATACTATGTCAAATTTTAATATTTATTTCTCAATGCAAAATGGTTACTTTTAATGTACATGTAAGTTGCATAATCAAAAACATATTCCAATCATCTGAAACAACTTATTTCATTGACAATTCCCCTCCCCATTCCCACCCCATACTATGAGTTTTTAAAAAAAAGTGTTCTGTAAATTTTCTTCCTTCACTCTCACACCTGGCATCTCTTCTCTTTGCCCTTTCTCCACTCTTCTTTATTTCATGGATTACAGCTTTAAGGCCAATATATAGCCAAAAATGTCAATGTAAGCTCCCTTTACCTCTGGAGTATAGTCTACATAATATGTTTAGCAATTTTAACAATAGAAAACTTTATCATATTAGCCCATTAAGACACAGTGTTGAACACAGATGCAAAAATTCTCAATAAAATATTAGCAAATCAAATCCAACAGCACATTAAAAGAATTACACAACATGACCATGTGGGGTTTATACCAGGAATGAAAGGATGGTTCAACATAAGAAAATCAATTAATGTAATACAGCACATTAATAAATCAAAAGAGAAAAATCACATGATCATCTCGATTGATGCTGAAAAAGCATTCAACAAAATTCAGCATCTTTTTCTGATAAAAACACTCCAAAAGATAAGGATCAAAGGTATCTACCTCAGTATGATAAAGGAAATATATGAAAAACTGATAGCCAGCATTGCACTCAATGGAGAGAGACTGAAAGCCTTTCCCCTAAGGTCAGGTACAAAACAAGAATGCCTACCATCACCACTATTATTCAACATTTTGCTAGAAGTTCTAGCTAGAGCAATCAGGCAGGACAAAGAAATAAAAGGAATCCAAATTGGAAAGGAAGAAGTAAAACTCTCATTATTTGCAGGTGATTTGATACTATATTTGGAGGATCTTGAGAAATCTACAGCAAAGTAACTTGAGCTAATAAATTCAGCAAGATGGTGGGATATAAAATTAATGTGCAAAAATCAGTATTTCTATAGCAAAGAGTCAGCTGAGGAATCATTTAAAGTAAAAATTCCATTCAAAATAGTTATTAAAAGAATCAAATACTTAGGAATGACTTAACTAGGGGTGTAAAGGACTTGTACACAGAAAACTACAAAACATTGCTAGAAGAAATCGAAGGAGATCTAAACAGATGGAAAGACATTCCTGCTCATGGATAGGAAGGCTAAATATAGTTAAGAAGTCAATTCTCCCCAAATTGATCTACACATTCAACACAGTACCAATCAAAATTCCAATAACTTACTTTGAAGATTTGGAAAAGCTAACTACCAAATTCATCTGGAAGAGAAAGAGAACCCCAATAGCTAAAAGCATCCTAAAAAAGAAGAACAAAGTGGGGAGATTAACACTCGCTGACTTTAAAACCTATTATAAAGCCACAGTGATTAAAGCAGCATGGTACTGGCATAACATAGAAGCTTTGACCAATGGAATTGAATCAAGAGAGCAGAAATAGACCACCAAATCTATGGTCAACTGATTTTTTGACAAGGCCCCCAAATCTTCTGAACTGGGACAAAATAGTCTTTTCAATAATTGGGCATGGAAGAACTGAATATCAATAGCCAAGAGAATGAAGGAGTACTCCTATCCTGCACCCTATATAAAAATTAACTCAAAATGGATCAGACACCTGAATATAAGAACTAGCACCATAAAGCTTCTAGAAGAAAATGTAGGGAAACATCTTCAAGACCTAGTAATAGGAGGTAGCTTCCTAAACTTTGCACCCAAAGCACAAGCAACAAAAGAAAAAATAGATAAATGGGAATTCCTCAAAATGAAATGCTTGTGCACCTCAAAAGACTTTGTCAAAAAGATGAAGAGGCAGCCAACTCAATGTGAGAAAATATTTGGAAATCACATACCAGACAAAGGTTTGATTTCTTGTATATACAAAGAAATCATACAACTCAACAACAAAAGAACAAACAATACATTTGTAGAATGGGCTAAAGATATGAATAGGCATTTTGCTGAAGAGCAAATACAGATGGCTCAAAAAGGTTTGATTTTTTTCTTTGTACATACAAAGAAATCATACAACTCAACAACAAAAGAACAAAAAATACAACTATAAAATGGGCTAAAGATATGAATAGGCATTTTGCTGAAGAGCAAATACAGATGGCTCAAAAGCACATGAAGAGATGCTCATTTTCACTGGCTATAAAATAAATGCAGATCAAGACTATGATGAGAAACCACCTCACACCTATAAGAATGGCTGCTATTAAACAAACAGGAAACTATAAATATTGGAGAGGATGTGGAGAAACTGGGATACTTATGCACTGCTGGTGGGAATGTATAATGGTGCAGCCACTATTGAAGACTGTTTGGCGGTTCTTTAGGAAGTAAATATCGAGTTGTCCTATGACCCAGCAATAGTACTACTTGGTATATACCCATACGAGCTGTAAGCAATGGCACAAACAGACATTTGCACACCAATGCTCATAGCAGCATTATTCACAACTGCCAAAAGATGGAAACAAACCAAATGTCCATCAACGGACAAGTGGGTCAAGAAAATGTGGTATATACATAAAATGGAATATTATGCAGCAGTAAGACAAAGTGATGTCCTGAAGCACATGACAAGATGGATGAGCCTTGAAGACATAATGCTGAACAAAATTAGCCAGAGTCAAAAAGACAAAAACTGTATGATTCCACTTTTATGACCAGCATAAAGGTATAATCAGAGGCTTATAATATAAAATATAAGGAACTTAGAGATACATAGAAGCTAGAGATGGGTGAACCGTTAACTAATGAGGTTGAACTCCAATGTAAGAGAATACATAGGAGTGAATGGGATTCTCTAGTGAGTCTAGAAGTAATATTAACAATTGAAGATGAACAAGATTGAAAGGGGTTGTATAGACCTACGTGTCCCACTGACTCACACTAGAAATATGAATTAGTTCTCATAAAAATTATTTCAAAGATATAATTCTTGTATAAAGAGTGTTTTAAGTCCAGGGTACAGGGGGAAAACTATTGCATCTATGAGCTATGTTTAAAAGGAAACCATCAGCACTACTGCCGCACAACAGAGCTAGACACTGGGGTGAGAGACAAGAGTTAAGAGGAGGTTTAGATTTCCTATTTGGCGAGGGTGTGTTTATTGGTTTTCTGTCTCTTGGGAACAATGAAATTATCTAAAATTGAGAATGTTGATGGACTGTGGACTTTGGGCACTCTACGTGATGCCCGATGAATGCAGGTGACTTAAGGAAGCACTGACAGAGAAGAAGACTGGCAAATGATGGTGTACACTTATGAACGAAGGTTGTGCTGCTACAAAAAGGAACAATGTCATGAGGCATGCAGTGATGTGAATGAACATGTGGGACATTTGGAGAGACAAAATAAGCCAGAAACAAAAAACAACAATGGTACGGTCTCCTTTAGAAAATGCTTTTAAGTAAACTGGGACCTAGATTGTAAGCTTTTAGAGCAGACACATTAAGTCCAGAGTGGTGATTATTATTTCTGGATTTTGAGAGGCTGTTTTTTTTTATATATAACCTGATATTTAGAGGTAAGAATAAAGCCAAACAGGTTGGAGTTAAAGTAATTCAGAACACAGAGGTAAGGAAGACAGTGTCTATATTTTAGAACCACACATACTCTTTGAGACCAATGGAAATTTGATCTGGAACTGAAATTTTCTGTAGTGCGTAATCTAATTCAGCCTATCTGTATAGCTCATTTGAGCAACTGAAACACAGGAAGCACAGAATAAGAAAGAGGTCTTTTAATCCTGTATAGATGATTGTAATGCCTGGAAACATCTTAGAGTATATTAAGCAGATAATCAAAAAGTATTGGCAAAGTCCCCTGAGGGAGGGGAGAAAGACTATGAAACTATTAAACCTTACATCAGGGAATTCCCCGATACTGTTTCAAACTTTAGGGACAACGAAATCAATAGGCTATACCCTCAATCATAAGGCTTACTCTTGTGAAGCTTATGTAGGTAGTGGAGAAAATTAGACTACCTATAGGCACGCCTGAGGGTTACTTCTGGAGGACCTCTGTTGTTGCTCAGGTGTGGCCTCAATCTCTCTAAGCCCAACTCTGCAAGTGAAATCATTGCCCTCCCCCTTACATGGGACATGACATCCAGGGTTGAAAGTCTCCCTGGTGACATGGGAGAGGACAACTAGAGATGAATCCAGACCTGGTACCATGGGATCAACAATTTCATCTGGACCAAAAGGGGGAAAAGAGGTGTAATTAATAAAGTATCAGTGGCAGAGAGACTTCTAATAGAGACAAGAGGCTACTCTGGAGGTTGTTCTAAAGCTTCAGGTAGACCTTGCTACCTATTATAACATGCCAATCCCAACCAGACCATTCCAGCCAATCCTAAAGAACACCTAGGGCAATATATAAGATTCCACAAGGGCTCCAGGCACTAGAGTAACTTTCCAGAAACCTACCACCTCCAGATGGGTCCCTGGTCCAGATAAGTCCTGAAACTTAGTCCAGCCTCTCCAGAACATCAGATAGTTACACCTCCCTACTTCATATTAGTGAAAGACCCTTCCAATAGCAAAAATTTAGAATTGCCTTAGCCCAAACAACCCCAATGAGAGGTATGGAAAGATCAAAGGTAATGGTGGAATTATACATAGAAGATAGGACTTAGCAAATGAATATGAATGCTGAATCATTAAATTGATATCTCTTTTAGTCTCCAGTATTTTAGAGCAGCTAGAAGTAAAAACCTAAAATTGTGAAATTGTAACCCACATCAAAGTCTGAAATATGTTCTACAACTAATTGTGGTGCTGTGCTTTGAAATTTATAGCTTTTCTGTATATATGTTATTCACAAAAAAAAGAAGGAAAAAATAAAGTCTACTGTGATGATAAAAAAGTATTTGAGCCCTCTAGCCTCCTATATTCTGGAGCAGCTAGAAAGAAAAATATGAGAGGATCGTATGGTAGCCCATGACAAATTCTGGGATCTGTCCTGGAACAACTTTTTGAAGAGGGCTTTGAAGATTATTGCTTTTTAAAATTTCTTTGCTTTGTATATGCGTTATACTATACAATAAAAAAAGCTAAAGAAAAAAAAAGGACAGTGTTTCCAAAATTTGGGTGTTATATCGCGACTCCAGTAATAATTCTGAAACTTCAGGCTGTGTTTCTAAAACTGTGGACGAGGTTTGATTCCACCTGACCCTACTGTAAAAGTATATTTCCTTTGGTGAAACTGCAGAAATCAAGTCATGATTACAGAAAATGAGATATTCTCAGTAAAGGCTCTGCCAAGGCAACAAATAAACCCGCAAATCTCGGGGTCTTAACACCGTAAGAGACTGTCTTTTGCTTTCACATACTATAACACAGGACAAGAGAGTCTTCTATGTGACTCACTTCCAGTGAAGACTCAAAAATCAGGCTCCTTCTCTTGGTGCCCGCCATCTTGGAGTCCTTGCTTCCTGCCACATGGATGAATGATAATGAGAAAGATCATGAGGATATTTTTATGAGCTAGGCTTGGAAGGGGTATACATTTCTTCCACTCACATTTCATTGCACAAAACTAATCATATGGCTCCACCTAAATTCAAGTGGGCTGGGAAATTCAGTCTTCTAATATGTCCAGGAAAATCATAGGGCATTGTTTTCTAATCACATATCATTGTGTCTGCCACATGCTGAAAATGCATATTAAAATAGAAAACAGGGTGTATAAGTCAGCATTGATGGCCTCACAAATTAAGATCTGATAGTTCTTGTTTTTTTTTAAAAAAAAAACAACTAAGAATTCATGCCATTATAATAGGAGATAGAATATGGACGGTCAAGATAAAATATACTTCATCACTACTCATCACTGTTCATCACTGATAAAATATATTTATCCCTGACAAATTGCAGGCCATTTATCTCCACAGGTAAACAGTAATGTTCTATTTATTTTACCTCTAGGCTAAACATACATCAAAACCATGACTCTTAAAGGCCTTTCTTCTCTCTCAGAGTACCTCAGGATGCTTTGTGAAATCGGAGAAACCTGGAACAAAAGTGCACGAAGGTCCACTGTTTTACTCAAAGACAGCACACACCCTGATTTCTTTCAGCAATAAATTATGGAAGCCTATATTTCAGAACTTAAGAATAACCTTTTCTTCCAGCTACACTTTTTAAAATTATATATATTTATCAGGGAATTTTAGAAAACTTGTGTCTGCTTCAGTTTAATAGGAAATTAAAAGTTAGAATCTCTAAGGTCAAAATAAACAAGTCACAACAACAAACTAAGAGCCAATACTTGTGAAAACAATATTTTAAAGCAGTGAGTTTGCATGCAAAAACTTAAATTCCCTCGAGAAATGTCACCCTGCCCTCTGCAAAGGGTGTCTGAGCTAGAAATTAGAAGCACTGAAGTGCCTGAGTTTAGAAACTCCTGGGATTTTTAAGTGTCGGAAGGTTAAAATACCAGTACAGGTAAGTGACGGCTTGTTTTATATATATATATATATAATTTATATATATTTTATATATAATATATATATTTATTATATATATATAATCAAGAATTGTGTTCCCAAGCTGCAGATATTTTGTATTAAATGAAAGGATATGAAAAGAAAATAACCCAAGGAAATGCTGATAAAAGCTAGTAGCAGCAAGAAGTCTTAGAGCAAAACAAGCATTAAAAATCCCTTAAACCCTGTTTCTTCTTTAAAACAACTAACAACCCTTCAGCTGACCATGGACCCAAGCTCTGTAAACAGATATACACACAATTGTTGCAGAAGGCTCTGTAAATAGATGTACATGCCAGGTTGTTGCAGAAGGCTCTGTAAACAGATGTGCTTGCATGTATACCTCTCCCTTCCTGAGCCTGACATTTCCGCCTAAACTCAAACCTGGTTTTCTTACCCACCCCCACACTTCTGTCATTTCTTTTTCTCCAGGGTGCTCAAGGTCTGAACAAATATACTCCAGCCAGCTGCTACCAGCTCTCTCCTTCACAGTTTCCCTGACCTAGCAGAAACAAAGCCAAGTGGCAGGGGCCTCGGAAACAGCACCTCTTCTACAGGTGGGAGGCAGAAGGGCAGGGTTGTGGGGGCACCATTGTCTTAAAGCACTTAAAATCAGTGTCTTTTAGGATTTTAATTTCATTTTTAATTTATTGATTGATTTCACTTTAAGAATAATATGCCCATAAAAAGTAAAAGAAATATAGAATGTAAATTCCCCCATCCTCCTTCAATCTGAACAGTCTAATGTGTGTCCCCCCAGTAGGGTTTTATGTATGTATAAGCACGTAAATGCATGAAAGCACACATTTATGCATCCACATATTTTTGCAATTTGAGCTATAATTTACATACAATAAAATGCACACATCTTAAGTATACAATTCAATGCGCTTTGGTAAATATAGTCATCTGAGCAACCATCATCCAGGGAAGATATGGGAACTCCCATTACCCAAGAAAATTCCCTCACGTCCCCTTCTAGTCAATTCCAACAACCCCTCCCCCCACCACAGCAAATGTAACCACTACTCTGGTTTCAAACACCATAAATTAGTTTTGTCTTTTCTTGCACTGGATATACCTTTTGTTTATGGCTTCCTTCATTTAACGTGTTTTTGAGATTCTTTCATGTTGTGCTTTTTAGCAGTTTGTTCCTTTTTAAAAAAATATATTTTGTTTTATACGAAATCACAACTTCTTTGTTTAAAGATTCTGTTGATGGGTGTTTACACACAACCACACACACACACACACACACACATACATATAGATTTATATACACAAAGGGGATAGTACTATGCAACTTGTTCTGTGACTTTCTCTTCATTTTTCTGTTTGGAATTACCTCCCTGTGGGGCATAGATGAGACAGCGGTCACAGGTTCACTGCAGAGATATAGCAAAGCTTTCTCTATTGGAAAAGACACCTGATGTCCTGAAAAGACTAAAGTGTTGCAAAGTTGCTTGAGTCTGGGGCAGAAGGAGGCCTTGGGAAACGTGTAACTTTTTGACTCATTCAGTCACAAGGAAGCAGATGGTTCAGCTCATGCTTCCTCCTCCTGGTTCTTTAGGTACATTTTTGACTTTCTTTACCTCACAGCCTGTACTGAACCTCTTGGGTTCTTTGAGTCTCCATCCCAGCTCAGAGTCCCACCTGGTCCCAGCTTTAACTGTATCTGTCTCTTGTCTTTCTTTCTCAATTCCTGGTCACTTCCCTTCAGTCCCGACACCGAACCGTGCTGGTCCTAGCACATCCTGGAGGTTAAAATCTAAATGAAAGTCAAAAGTCTTTCTCACTTCCCCAAACCAAGTTCCATTAGCAAGATATAACCGCATGTAACAGTGCTTTAAAAAATAATGAGCCGGTAGTTATGACTATTACTTGGAATAAAAATAAATATTTCAGTGCTAGTTTTATCAACATTAGAAAGCACCTCTTGATTTCCTGCTATGACAGATAAGGGATTTAGTATATTTATACTACTCCTACATCCTTTCCCTGTCTTCACCTCCAGATTTTAATTTTGGTTATATTGCTATTTTTGCATTACAGTATCTTTTTAACTTATATTCTGTTCTACAACAATAATTGTCTTACACATTTTGTCTGGGATTTGGTTCTATAAATGTAAACACATAAAAGAGTATTTCAAGTCGATGACAAATTTTATTCACTCAGGAACCAAGTACTATGAATAAAACAAACCCCAAATTACTCTGACATCAAAAAACCTCTCTTGCTTAAGGTGAATATTTCAAGTGTTGGAGCATGGAGGAATCCCTTTTACTCACTTTTTATAATTTTTTATTTTTCTACATGAAAATCAACTAGAATTTTTAAAGCCAACTATATATGTTTTTTGTATTTCTGGTTTATTTTACTGGAATACCTCCATTAAGATTTTTTTTTCTTTGCCCACGCACTTGGTAATTAACTTTGGCTCTTTGCACTGTTAAAAAATTAATTTAACCACATACTTGAGTGAGAGTTTGGAGTGGAATGCTGACAACAAGAAGTCTCAGATGTCCTGTGGTTCTCTTTCCTTCAGATGAAACCTCCATTTGTCTCTGAATGCTTTCAGGTAGTTTTTCCTTTGTTCTCGACGTTCTTACATTTCTAGGAGATACTTGTGTTTGGGCTTCATTATTTGTCCTTCCTGGAACTTGGTAGACTATTTTCACCTGCACATTTGTCTTTTTTCTTCTCTAAAATATCATTTCTTCTTCTTCATTTCCTTTACTATTTGCCTCTGGATCTCCTTTCAACAGAAGGCAGAATGACTGGCTTGAGTGCTCCATGTCCCTTAACTTTCGCATTTTCAGTTTCTGTTTTTCTCTCTACATTCTGAGTAGTTTCTCTTACTTGTCTTCCAGATCCAAACTTGCACTATACCCATTGTTTCATTTAACCCACTCACTATTGTTATTGTTAATTTCAGCATTCATGTTTTAAATTCCAATATATTTCCTGATTTCATTTTTAATGTGACACAATATTAAAAGTTACATGATTACTAGCACACTTTAAATGATGTAAATGTAATAATTCATTTAATCCTCACCACGATTCTGTAAGAGTAGCACTATTATTCATCCCATTTCAAAGATTAAGGAGCAAAAATTCAGAAAAGTTAAATGCGTTATCCATGATCACAGGGCTGACTCTAGTGCCCATACTTTCAAGTATTAGGCTGAACTTCCTCTCTTGTTTTATTGACATAATATCTTCTCAAGTCTCTGAACACTCATTTAATTAGTTTAGTGTTTTGTTGTTATCTTAATTACCTCTTTTCTTCTAAAACTGGTAATGTCATTTGTTTATATTGGCTCTTTTTCTAATCTAGTAATTAGATTGAATGCATTAATGTGAATGAATATTGTTCTAAAATAAGTTGCGGAATTCCTTACCAGGGTCTGTAGTTCCCTGCATGGCTTGCCCCTATCCCTCTGCTCTTATCTCTTTCCTCCTTTGCTATGTTTGTGTCTCTTGGCCTCCATTTTCCTTCTTGGGCTCTTCTAGGCCCTTACCTTCTTCATGAAGGTTACATTTGTTTTCTCAGTCTGGAATCTTCTACCCCAGCTCTTTGCTTGGCTTGCTTTTTATCATCCTTTACATTTTTGCTTAAATGTCATCATCTCAGAAAGGATCACCCCATCACCCTATCCAAAGGGGTCTCCATCTTGTCACCCAGTACCTTGATAGTCTTTACCACAATCCATGAAGAACATGCTGATTTCTTAGTTTACTTGTTTATTTTCATCTCCCAACTTAGAAAGTCAAGGCAGGGAATTCAGGTGCCTTTGTCACCCCAGCTCCAATAGCATGCCTGGCATACAGCAGGCTGTAAAGAAGTAAATTGATGTGAGCACCACCACTCAAATGAATAGTGTTCTCACCCAATGACTAAAACCTGGCAAGCAATTCTCACACAAATTTGAATAGATAATAAGAGGATCAACTGTGGGAAAAATGATGGCAGAGGCATTTTTCAATTTATTGAAACCATGTTTTTAGGACAAAAAAAATGCACACTTAATTATAGCATCTATTCTCTTAACTATAAATCTAGTATTATGTTTTAAAATGAGAATGACTTCACTACAGCTGGATATCTCATTGATTATAAGCTTTATTTTTCTTTCTTTTTGTCATAGTTTATAAGCTGCTGGAATGTGATATACCAGAAATGGCATGGGTTTTAAAAAGGAGAATTTATTAAGTTGCATGTTTACAGTAAACTTGCCATGAAAGGAGGCCATGAAAATGTCCAAATTAAAGCAAGGCTATAAAAATTTCCAATCTAAGCCATCCAGGGAAAGATACCTTGATTCAAGAAGGCCAATGATGTTCAGCGTTTCTCTCTCAGCTGGGAAGGCACATGGCGAGATCTGCTAGCTATCTTTTCAACAGCTTCCCTGGGACTCTGTCCATTCTGTTGGCTCTGTAGGTTCTGATGGCTCTCGTGGCTCTAAAGTTTTTTCCAAAACGGTTCCTTTTTAAAGGGCTCCATTAAACAACCCCACCTTGAATGGGTGGAGACACATCTCCATGAAAACCATCTAATCAAAAGTTACCACTCACAATTGGGTGGGTCACATCTCCATGTAAACAATCAGAAAGATACCACCCAGCACTATTGAATGAGGATTAAAGGACATGGCTTTTCTGGGGTACGTAATAGCTTCAAACTGGTACACCTTCTTCTATATGTACAGTTGTGTTTTATTTAAGAGCAATATCTTACACTAGGGTTCTCTTGGAAATATCCCATTGATCAAAGGTGACAAACAAATAGGCAACATTTGTAAGGACATGACTACTCTAAAGCATTTGTCAATTTGTATGAAAAGAGACCAATTTAAAATCTTACAGTGTCATGTTACTAAT
Source organism: Myrmecophaga tridactyla (assembly GCA_004026745.1). Taxonomy (NCBI): domain Eukaryota; kingdom Metazoa; phylum Chordata; class Mammalia; order Pilosa; family Myrmecophagidae; genus Myrmecophaga; species Myrmecophaga tridactyla. The sequence continues at coordinate 20,220 of PVIY010024909.1, forward strand.
CATCCTCAGCTGAGCAACCTTCTGAAAAGTACAATTTTGATTGGAATGCAATTTCCTTTTCTGTGGGTAATAGAGAGAAAGGCCTAGTCATCAGAGAATTCAAGAAGGAAAATGTGGGAATGCAGGGGATATTGGAGGGAGCAGCTGTTAAGTGGAGCATAAGAAACTGGAAACACAAACCTTGAAAAAATTCTTCAGTATTACACACAGCTACTGCAAAAATATAATCTTTGAAGCCATAATTTAAAGCCATGGTTGCTACCTATTTTGCTAATAGGTAAGCTGAGTAATTTAGTATCTAATACAGTCAATGAACTTCACATATTACTAAGCTAAAAAAGCTCAAATAAGTCCATATTTTTGGCAACGACTCCCAGACATAAAATAATTAAAAAAAAAATAAGATGCCAAACCTTCTCTTTTATATAGTCACTAATTAGTTCATGAGAGAATTCTTTGTTTTTCCATTTTTTAAAAAATTTAATTTCTCATCCTAATGAATTTCTTCAAGTAAAGCTGATGTGATTTTAAGAAATACTGCTCAGACCTGTCTTTTTAAAGGTTATTATACCCAAATTCACCCAAAGCAGTAAGGCAACTTCCCTTTCCCTCTGAAGGAGGCATATTTATTCTGTGAATAAATTGAACCAGGCAGGATGAATTTGGGCATATCAACCCTGGGAAAGCTGAGCCAGACTGAAAACAGGGAATTAACTGAATAGTTGCAGTCTGAACAGTATGAGCCCTACTTCCCTGTTTTAAAGATTATAGTCAGCTGAAGTTATTACCAGCACACACACACGCAGCAGCAGCAGCAAGTCATCAGAAAATATATCTCTAGAGAAACGTCATGGATCTAGAGAAAAGACCTAAGATTTATATATTATCCAAAGAAAAAAGCCTAGAAGAAAAAAGTCAAGTGGACAACAGCACTTAAGGAACTGATAGAAAATAAATAAAACTCAGAAAAAAAAGAAAAAGAAAGAACTGAAGAGACAGTAGACACACCAGAAAAGTAAATCACTGTGCCATATGCACCAAGAAAAGATGATACTGTCTAGTGTCAAATGCTGAAAAGAAAGGTTAAGCCAAATGAGAATGGAAGCATTCCCATTGAATCTTACCATCCTTGTGTATTCCCTTGCCTTACAGCCTTTACAAGGGCATTTTCACTAGCATAGTGAGAGGAGAAGCCAGAAGGTGGGTTGAGAAATGAATGGGAAACAAGGATATCAAGGTACTTAATGTGGCAATTCTTTCAATACATTTAGTGATAAGGAGATGAGAGATTTGGGAGAAAGACTGGAGGGGGTGAAGGATAGGAGGAAGAAAGGTCTGGTGGTGGTTTGTATTTGCAATTTTTTTTAAAGGAATAAGTTTTTGGATGTCTTAGTCTTCATTGACAGGAGCAGGGAGAAAAGAAGTTGACAAGGCAAACAAGAGATTGAACCATCAATGAATCTAGGTCATGGAAAGAGACAGAACCAGAGCATAAGTGGAGAGAAGTGTCCATGCAAAGAGGGAACACTTCCAGTTGGAAAAAGGGAGGAGAAATGGATGAGTCATTGTCACAAGTAGGTTTGCATACTTAGTAGCAGGAAGACAAAGGAGATATCTTCTCAAATTTCTGTTTTTTCTGTGAAGAAAGTGATGGGGTGGGGTGAGTGTGAGGATTTAGGGATTGATCAAGAAAAAGACATGAACAGGAAATGGGCAGTAGGACACAATGAGATTTATTAAGGCAGCTCTTAAAGACATTTGCATGAGAGAGGAAGTCCCCCCCAGCAGGAGATCTTCAGTAACATGAGGCCACACGGAGAAGACGGACAAAGGGACAAAGGAGCTCCAGGGCAGAGTGGGATGGGAGCAGGAGCTAACATTTCTAGATGATGTCATTTGAGGTGAGGAGTATCTGTGCCAGACACTTCTGAAGAGCAGCAGTGGTTTGGGGTTTTTATAGCCCCAGGGTCTGTCTTATCTATGTGTAGCAGATGTTGGGTGCAATTTCATAGGATAAGCATAGCAGGTAGGCCTTAAATGCCTAAACAAGCTTATCTGGGCTATATTTCAAGTAATTGAATGTGTGAGAATTTGAGCTTGGCCTGCTGCGAAGTACAGATATAAAGGCCACTATTCAGGGGTGATCCTTGGCCCATTTATATACCATGAGGTCATATGTAGAGAATCAGGAACAGTAAGGAAGGGGAACCGGAAGTTTAAGGCAAGATAGAGAAGAGAAGCAAGAATTGATAGGGAAATGGTAAAATTTCCAATGTTAAGGGTAACAGTTAAGGTTGGAGCCTGAGTTTATTGTGGCCTGAACAAGCTTGCATGTTATTTTGGTAGGCCAATCACAAGATCAAAAAAGGTGGGCAGTGTGGTACATCCATGGCCAATGTTTAACCAGACAGGTAGAATGGGAGGAGAAAAAAGTAAAGAGGAATTAGATTTTTTCTTGTATGCTGTATGGCAGGGTCACATTTCATTATTTTTCCATATGAGTATCCTGTTATTATAGCACCACTTGTTGAATTTTTGTTTGTTTTGCTTGTTTGTTTGTTTGTTTTTTGGAAAGTGCATGGATAGGGAATTGAACCTGGGTCTCCCGTATGGCAGGCGAGAATTCTGTCACTGAACTACCCTTGCACCCCCTAATAAGGGTGGTAGAAATAACAAACCATTGATCCAAGCTTTATAAGGAAGGAAATGAGTGTAGAATAAAACTGATAAGAAAATAAAAAGGGTTTCAATGGATCAGAAGTCAAAAAGAGATAAAGGGGTGCAAGGTGAGATAAGGAATATGCTTAAATAACTATCATCCAAGATGAATGCAGTTAGAGAATAAGAGACATAGGTGAAATATCAAGGGGATGGAGGAAAGGGATCTCTCAAATTTGAGGGATTATGGAAGATTTTATAGTAGGGCCAATATTTAATCTAAATTTAGGATTTGGACACTTTGAGTTGGGAAGAACATCAGGAACAGCATAAGCAGTGCACTGAGATGAGAAAGCATCAACCATTTGTGGTCATAAGTGAATAGATCAGTTTGCTACAGCACACAGTTCATGGAGGAGAATAATGAATAAGTAGGTTGAAAATAGTAGATTGGAGCTGAAAAGCTAGGCTAAGAATTCTGGCTTAGATTTTATAGGGAATAGGGAGCCAAAAAGACTATATGTGCAGAGTTGTGCTTTGGAAAAACAAAGTTTGAAAAATCATAAATGATGCACTAGAGCAAGGAAAAGGCTAAAGTGAAGAGACAAATTAAGAAGCATTGCAAGGGTATAATCAGTGAATAATTAGTACCAGAATGAAGATAATTTCAAATATTTGGTCTAATTGATGGTGGCAGAAAAAGTAAGAGTCACTGGAGCCTTGAGTTGAATAAGATGCTAAAACTGATTTGAAATGTTCCATTGAACAGAAATGTTCTGTATTCTTAAAACCCTCAGTTTTCTGACTTCCCTCTCCCAAGTTTCAATCAACCATTTCCAGCTGCACACACAACATTCTCAGCTGAATGGACCACTATTACCATAAACCGATATGCCAAAAATTAATTTACTGCTCCCTTTATCCTCTACCCCACAAGTCATCTCCCCCCTCCACCTTTTATTTTTTTCAATTTTAGAGGCATCTCTTGTCTCCTGTCCTTCAAATTCCATCAATCTCTATGGCAATTAGACAAGACCATAGCAGGACGTCAATAAACTGTCTACAGTTGCTAAATTAATGTCAAGCACAATGCCACTTCCTCTGCCATATATATCTACTGCAAATGCCTTTCCCATGCTCAAGACGTTACAATGGATTCAACTTGTCCCAAATTTTGATTGCAAAGAACTGTTTTTTCTATCCTCTTTGATTTCTCAAGGTCCACTATATGGGCATGTGTGTGGATGTGTTGGGTGATTGTGGGCATATACACACAATAACAATAGAGCTAAATGAATAGGAGAGAGAAGACCTGGCCTTCCCTAGGGTGAAGGCCATATTTTCCACTGGATACCTCTTTTCTTGATATTTAAACACCATCAAGTATAAACTTTGAGAGGCCTTGATGGGGAAGGAAATTGAAAAGGCAGAAGTTGTAATTATATCTACTAGAGTGTGCTCTGGTCAATAAATGGCAGATTAAAACCATCTGCTTATCTCTTTATGAATTCAGCTGCTTGGTATTCAAAGGCTTCTGTAGATTGAACTTGTCTTCAGAATGCCCATCCTTGAAGCCACATTACTCCAAAAAGTTGAAACTTGCATTCTAATACCTATAAAATATCACCTCAATCAAGTGATTACAGGCTGCTTAACACCTGAAAACCTGGAAAAGAATTAGATTCATCCTCGTAAAGGGGAAATAGCCAAGAATAGTTTAATTTTATTTTAGAATATATGTAATACCCAGTGATCAATAACCAGTGAACAAAAGGAAAGGGTCTCACTGTCGTCTCAGTTAAAAATTGATAAAAATAAATCTGTTAAAAAATGTTGTGAAATCACTTTTTGTGAATATCTTCAAAGGAGCAAGGTCTTCATTTGATGGCAATTTTCAGGTCTGCTCCTGTTTGAAGTCAGACTGACAGACAGATAGGATGGGATAGAGTGACAGGTTTCTTAGCTAAAGTTCCAGGTCCTCTGCATCCTGCTGTGATTCTGCACACTCAGACAAAGAGGAAAGATGAAATGGCCATGTCCACAAATGCAAATTTAATGAGTTCAGAATTAAAACAGATTTAGGGAGACTTCAAATTGATATTGTTGCAGGAGGTATGAGGAGTTTAGGATGGCAGATGTGCTCATTATAAGATAGCTTATATAAGTGTATGAATTTAGTAATTAAAGGACTTTGAAGTATTCTTTTTAATTGAGTATAACCAGTCCATTTAGAGATATAGTTTTTACAAAGTCTTGCAATAGATACCTAGGCTCAAATTCAAGCCTATGGTTCATTGCCCAAATGTCTCTATATTGGCAGTTTCTTCATTCACAATTAAAAACCTGTAGCATTTCAGATATCTGAGCTGTCTCAAAGTGAAAATAAAAGCCAGAATGGAAATTGTGACTGAAGCCACTTTTTAATCTTTAAAAAAACAGCAGACAGAAAAACACATTGTTGGATTTTAACAAGGGCATATGATTGTTATTTTTCATTCTGCACTTTGAATCTTGTTCTTTTCTTCTCTAATCACCAAAAGATATACCTTCAGAACTGCAAGGAAAGACTTCACTGTGGTTACATTTTCTCCCCAGGGGAAAAATAAAACAACTCATCTGTAGATAAACTCGATCTACAGTGCTTTGCAAATAAATTTATGCTTTATGATAATAAACCTTCTACATATCCCTTTTTTGAGTCAAATTCCTTGAGACTAATATTCAGTCAATTATTCACTCAACAAGTATTTATTATCCACACCTGCTATTTAATAATTAGCATAAATATGTCCCAGACCTTAAAATTACATGTAGCATGTATTACTGAAATTCTTGACTCAGTTATGAACAGAGAGGCCAAATTTATCCTTACAAACATGTGTTACATGTGTCTGGCTTTAGCTATGGGAGTCCTTACAGATCCACTTTCTGTAGAAGGGAATGCTTAACTGCTGAGATCAAACATTAGTGCAGGAGACAGACTTTTTGCATATAAATCAGACAAATAAAGATGAACTATCTTTAAATTGTCACAAGTACAATGTAAATCACTTTAAAAAAGATTTTTTATTTAAGCCATTGAGCCAAGTAGTTGGGAATAGACTTGTAATTTCTACAAAAGAAGGTACTTAAAAGCACTGAAACTGTGTAGATTAAATTTGATTTCCTTAGCTCACCTTTTTTTTGGTGGGGGGGCATGGGCAGGCACCAGAAATCGAACCCAGGTCTCTGGCATGACAGGTGAGAAATCTGCCTGCTGAACCACCCGTGGCCTGACCCTTAGCTCACGTTTTTATTTACATTTGTGAAGTCTTAAATCTAATGACTCTGAAGCTACTGAATTTCAAATGTATGCAGAGCCCCCAAACTATATTTTTTCCCTAAAAAGTATAATTGGTCACAACCCTATGCTACTATAAATGCCTGTCATTATGATCTATAAGGCAGTCACAAGTCCAAGCATGTTCTTTGAGTGTCACTGGCTTAGAATTCTTGGTATGTCAAATGGGTACTTTGTAATGTTGCTTCCATTAAGGTATCCACCTTTATTCCCAAACAAGTAGGTAAGTAGGATTTTAAAGTCAGACAATCCATCCTCCTTTAAGGCCCAAAAAAGCAAAAATATTGCCTAAAGTTATGCAGCTAGTGAGTGAAGGAATCAGGGCAAAACTACTTAGATTTGTTGTTCTCTTACCATCCACTGCCATTGTGCCCATAACCTTATACTTTGGAATAAAATTACAGTAATTGAAAACTTAATCTCTTATTCTTCAAAGCTGTGCAGCAATCTGGCCTGATTTCAGTCGTGAAAATGTTTGTACTTTATTAATATTACATCATACAAATGAGCATTTATTATTCATGGCATTTCATAGCTTTGCTCTTTTGGAAATTTTTTTAAACTTCCCTTAGAACTATTTACTTAAGGCAGATGACATTTGTTGCGCTTCTTTTTTAGTAAAAGGTTGTTTGATCCAAGGTAATGGGAAGTATCCCTTAGAAACTGGAAGCCTTATTTCTCCCCTACACACCACACACCCCATATAGAGACACATTTCATGATGCTAAATTTTTTGGTCAAATAGTTTGTGCTTGGTGGATATTTGTTGGTTGTCTGTCTTACTAGTAGACGTAGTTGATTTATTGAAATATAATTTGAGTACATTTAAAATTCTAAGTAAAATTAATGACATAAAATGTGGTTGATCACCAAATAGGGATAACTGGAAATAAGAAGCCATGGAATTTTTAGTTTTGCAGCCCTATTTACTTTAGGAAACCAAGATCTTCCTTAGAGTGTAATTTGAATTCACAGTGTGGAATAATAATGAGATCGTACCTAAGAGAAGAAGCACTAAATTAAATTATTCTTCAAATAAATACTTATTCAATAAAAGAATTGTCTGAATATTTCTTTGCTACAGCTTTTTAAAATTAAATCTAGTTAATTCAGGCTCCAAGATGAACAGTAGAATTTAATACCCACTGTGCCAGTTTGCATCTGTTGTATACCCCAGAAAAGCCAAGTTTTTTAATCCTCATTCAGTATTGCTGGATGAGAGCTTTTTGATTGTTTCCATGGAGATGACACCCACCCAACTGTGGGTGGTAACTTCTGATTAGATGGTTTCCATGGAGATGTGTCCCCATCCATTCAAGGTGGAATTGGAGATGTGTCCCCACCCATTCAAGGTGGGGTTGCTTAATAGAGCCATTTAAGAGGGAACCATTGTGGAAAAAGCTTTAGAGCCTTGAGAACCACCAAAACTGACAGAGCCAACATAATGGATAGAACCCTGGGCAAGCCATTGAAGAGAAAGCTAGCAGATGTCACTGTGTGTCTTTCCAGCTGAGAGAGAAATGCTGAATGTCATCAGCCTTCTAGAACCAAAGTACCTTTCCCTGGATGCCTTAGATTGAACATTTTGCTTTAATTTGGATATTTTCATGGCCTTAGAACTGTAAACTTGCAACTTAACAAATTCCTCACTTAAAAAGCCATTCTGTTTCTGGTATATCACATTCCAGCAGCTTGCAAGCTAGAACACCCACAAAACATATTATAAATCATTGACTCCAAATATTTAATTTTCAGGTGAAAAAACTGAGGTGTGGATGGGTAAAATAGCTTCCCCAATGTTTATTCTACTATTCTAAATTAAGTTAGGCTAGAACCCACACCATAAACCTATGTTAAATAAGAGTAACATTTTATTTAATAAATTTAAAAACCATTGTTTGTAAAGATTGCATTCAGAAATCAAGATAGGACCAAATGTTATCTAGAAAGAATCAGAAGAGAGAGAGATAGCAATTGAACAGGAACAAATAGCTTCCCAATACAGTAGTTAAGAAATCTGCGTTCCAACTGCAATTTTATTCCTTCCTAGGTGGGTGATCCCGAACAAACATTTTAATTGCTCTGAATTTAGCTTCCTCACCAGTTATTATTTGCACAATTAAAAATGTTTTCACATATATTAATCGTTATTAAAGCAACTGAGAGAGAGAGGCTAAGAAACTTCTATTTTCACCTTAAAAGTGAAGAAAATAGGGACCTGTAAGGGACCTAAAGACCTGAAAATGATTTGTCCAAAGTTAGAGTCCCGGGATTTGAACCAAGATCTTCTGAGATGCTGAAAAAAGCAAATGGAGCATGAAGGTATATTGGAAATCAGCCAAGACTGGGCATCAGAAGTCTTGCGTTCTAGTTCCTTATTTTGCTATTAGATTATGAACTTCTGAGAAATCTTTTAAAAATTGCATGGTCCCAAGGTCTACAGTAGATACACAATAAACGTGTGAGAAATGAATGACTGAATGAATGTCAATACTTACTATGAAACCATTTGGATTCAATTTATCCAAAGAGATCAGATTATTTAAAATCTCTGTAAGCCCGCAATTTAATCATTACTGGGGTCCACGTCTTCTTAAGTTCAATAGCTCATTTTGAATAGACTATGATATTAAAACTATTTTCTCAAATCAAATATAAAGCAGTTTTGTTTTTAAAAGTTTGACTATGTTTTCTAAATTTAGAGGCCATATTTTTGTCATTAACATTAAATGCTTAATCATGAATTTGCATGTTATGTTTTTATCTATACTTGAAATTAAGCAGGGTTGAACTTATCCATGTATGAATTGAAGAAGTAATTTTCTTCAGTTATTCATTGTGATGATGTTTCAAGATATTTTTATTGAAGATGATGAAGATATGTTTTAAAGAAATACAGTATAGAAACTGTACTTAGTTTTAATATTAGGAAACTCTGGTTTCAATTTCTAGACAGCCAGAATCAAGACAATCAGATTGAAAGACAGATTCATATAATACTTTTTAATATCCAGTATTCCTGTGGCAAGATATTCATTTCAATATCCTTTATAGATGACCCTTTCAAAACGTTTTTTGACAGTGAGATATTAAGTCTCACTTTTGAACAATTGCTCTCTAAGACCTTCTCCTGCTTTACAATTTTATGAGGCTGTGTTTATATAACTAAGCTATGCAGATTTCAAATTAATAACAATTCTATTCATCTTGAGTCTACATCAGAAAAAATAGGGCTAAAATCAGTCTTTATAAAAGATATAATAATACCTTCCTTATCTTGAAGTCATTTACTGGTAACCTCTAGTGCTTAGAACCTGCAAGTGAATTTTTAAAGTATTTTAGCAAGTTGTAACAAAATATTTGTAACAAAAGTCATAAGAAAAAATTCTTTCAGGTACTTTTACAGAGCCTATTTTAAAAGCTTGATTAGAGCAGTACTTTCTAGTCCAAGTAAAGCACTTATAAGTTGTCACTCCAATCTACACAACAAGAAAAAGGTGAAAAACTAAAAAATAACAACTCTTCATAGATCCATCAGAGAACAGTGATCACAGAACAAACCATCACCCTGAAAACTGGAGAAGATATGGAGAATCACAGCTTAGCTTGGAGTCAGCAATTGGTTAAGAATTTTTTAAGGGTAATAAGCTTATTGCTGAAGACTAATCCTGGACTTGCTTAAGAGATAAAATCTCTCTGAAGCCCAGCCTTAGGGGGAGCCCTACACTTTCCTGAAATTTACTTCCAGAAGCTGTATCAGGTTTCCACTGTGAAGATCAGATAAATTTTTCTCATGCTCCCAGCAGGGGGAGGAGGACATTCTGTCGTCCTTAACAAAAGCCTGTACTCAAGGGAAACAATTTTACCCAAGGCTAAACAGTTAGGTTTACCAGAGTCTAACCCAGTGGGGGAAGGAGAATTCCCAACACTGGCCCCTTAATTTAACCTTCCATATAGGGGAGACAAAATACTCAACTCCAACTCCTGCTAACCTTCTTGTCTCACCAAAGGGTAAAAAACAAACAAACAAACAAAAAACTGAGTTACACTTCCGAAGGTGACAGCCCAAGGGCTCAGAAAAAGACGGAAACCTAATAGTAAGATTTTAGAATGCTTCCCCTCCCCTAACATCCTATGACCACATCAATAGAACGCCTGAATAACAACTGAGGAATGCAACAGAAATAAACCTTAATGCTAAGACCCTATTTAAAAAGGAGTCTCTAAGGAAACCCTGAAACAACAGAGGAGAAAAACACAAGGACACTAGAGAAAATTTTAGTTTCTGTCATCTCAGCTACAACAAAGAGTAAACATATCCTAACTCTTAGCCAGATAAACAAAACCTCACAGTAAAGGCCTATTTGCCTCAGTTCCTATTACCCCATGTATCATCTCTGGCTTTCAGCCAAAGATTATAAGGCATGCTGAAAGGGGAAAAAATGTAATCTAAAGAAATAGGACAAGCATTGGAACCAGACTCAGATATGACAGAGATTTAAAAATTATCAGTGTGGGAATTTAAAGTAACTATAATTTATAAGCTAAGGACTCTAATGGGAAAAGTAGAAAATATGAAAGAATAGACAGGTAACATAAGCAGAGAGATGGGGCATCTAAGAAAGAATCAAAGGAATTGCTAGAAGTCAAAAACTCTATGCTAGAAATGAAGAGTGACTTTATTGGGCTTATCAATAGACCGGACATGATCAGGGAAAGAATCAGTGAACTTGAAAACAGGTCAATAGAAACTTCCCAAACTAAAAAGCACAGAGAGAAAGATAGAAAAAATAGAACAAAGTATTTCAAGAACTGTAGAACATTACAAAAGCTAAAATATACACCTTAATAATGGAAATACTAGAGGAGAATAAAGAAAGGAACAGAGGAAATATTTGAAGAGATAGCTGAGAATTATTGACAGATACTGAGCCACAGCTCTAGGAAGCCCAGAGTTCATCAATCAGGATAAATATCAAAATCTATATCTAATAATATCATGTTCAAACTGTAGAAAATCAAAGACAAAGAGAAAATCTCAAAAGAAACCAGAAGAAAAAAATAACTTGCCTATACAGAAACAAACATAAATATTACATTGGAGTTCTCTTCAGAAACCATATGTGCTTGTTTGAATCTGTTACATATTTTCATTTAATCCAATCTTGGAGGGGCAAGTCTATTCTTGGGTGGTACATTTTGATTAGATTGTTTCCATGGAGATGTGACCCACTCAATTGTGAGTGGGACCTCTTGATTAGGCTGTTTCATTGGAGATGTGACCCTACCCATTCAAGTTGGGTCTTAATCAGCTTACTGGAGTTCTTTAAGAGGGAGATATTTTGGAGAAAGTACAGATACTTGCAGAGGTGACCCAAGCTGAGATAACCATTTTGAAACCAACCCAGGAGAGAAGGGCCAGTAGAAATCACCATGTGCCTCCCTATATGACAGAAACCCTAAACATAATCGGCCTTTTTTGAGTGAAGGTATCCTCTTGTTGATGCCTTAATTTGAGCATTTTCATGACCTTAGACGTGTATATTTATAACCTAATAAAAATCCCCTTTGTAAAAGCCAATTCATTTCTGGTATATTACATTCTGGCAGCATTAGCAAACTGAAACACCATGAAAGTAAGAAGGGAGTGGAGTGAAATATCTAATGTATTGAAAGAAGGGAAAAAATGCTCAGAAGGAAGAAAGAAAGGGAGGGAAAGAGGGAGAAAGGGAGAAAAGAAGGTTGGTTTATAAAAAAGGTGGGCTGCCAGAGGCAGATGTGTATACTGAGCTGTGAAAGTAGATATTTTGACAATAAAAGTGGAAACACGCACAATCTATTCAATTGTCCTTAGATTTATTATATTACAGCATAATTACCTAATAAATGTTCATAATTATGATGCATTGACATAATTATGATTATTATGCATGTATATAATATGTATATTTAATTCTATAAACATTTTCATCAAACATGGTTGAAATAAAAGCAGTTTTTGCTTGAAAATTTTAACTTTCGGTTACTTCAGAAATTCACTTTTATAGAATATAATTCTCCAATGAGGCATTTACTGAGAAAAATATATTTTTATATGTAGCCAGAGCTTTTGAAAATTCACCTCCTGAGAGTTTTAAAAGCCAAGGACTACCATATTATTCAGTAGAACATTGAGTTTTGCATCATTCCTGCATGTATTGAATTACTATGTGAAAATCATAGATTTTTATAAAACCACATGATTCTCCATTGCTAATAAAAGATAAACATTTATCATCAGAAGTAATTTCTAAACTACTTTTCCCCTGCACTGGGAACTCAACACATTGTTGTTAAATGTACAAATATACAATCTTACTTCAACTTCCTGTGTATATGACATTGAGCTACTGCAGGCTAGCTACGAAGGGTTTTGATTAGTATAGAATCCTACTACTTAAAATAATTCAGAAGCATATCCTAATAACAGTAGGAGTTACAGGCTCAACACAGAGCATTAACAAAAATTCAAAACTATTTCCAATGCCCTCTTCCAAAACTTATAGAGTCTCCCTTTCCATGCAGCTTCTGCCAAGGATGCTGAATTACTTCAACACCCCGTAAATTACCCCTAACCATTTAGTTCCTCCATTTTCTCTCAGCCTTCCTGACTCTCCTCCGTCTTAGCTATCCATTCCCATTGTCCTATCCTTGACCTTCTCCTCAACAGAAGCTATTCTCATTATCATTTATTCAAATGTCCACTTTTTCTGATTACAACTTTCTTTTCTCCAACTTCCTTGCTGAAGTACTTCAACTGCTACAGATTTCTTTTTATTGTTGGTGCATTATCTGACCCATTAACGTCTCCAATTTCTTAATATCGATTGGCCACCCACTCTTTTTACCCCCTTCATCTGCCTTCTGTCCATACATACACTTTTTTCAGGAGAAAATAACCCAACTGGACAGACAATAGCACTGTTGCTTTGTAATCTCCAACCTTAACTAGGCCTTTAAGTAGCTTTAGCATTACATTTCTGGAATAAACTTGTTTTCCTAAGGTATCAGTTAATTATTACTACATAAAAAGAAATACTAAATCAGCAGATTGACTAGGGGTAGATTGGACCCAGTGAGGACAGATCAGCTGGTGCAGGTCTCCTCCACCTGTCTCTCATCTTCCTGCTAGGAACAGTGTGATACTCCAGGCATGCTCAAATGTCAGTAGTAAAAAAGACAGCAAATAGAAATGTGCAAGGCTTTAAAAGGTCTAGGCTTAGAGGTGACCTAAAGTCACATCAACTTCATTCTTTCAGCCAAAGCAAGTCATATAGCCATACCCAAAATTAGAAGGTAGAGAAATAATTTCTCTTCTGTGGGAATAATAGCAAAATTACATGACCAAGGGTGTGAGTATAGAAAGCTGTGAAGAACTGGTGACATTAATGAAATCTACCATGCACACTCTCTGCAATTACAATCTTATAACTTCTTCACCCTCCTAAAAACCACAAACCCATGTCAGCCACATCTTCTATAACAGGCTAGCTTCACTGAGAAAATAGAAATTATTTCATAGTAAAAACTCTCTTGATTTCCCTAATCAATATGCCTGCCCCTCCATCCATGTATCATTTTAATTTCTTCCTATAATTGAAGAATCATCCTTTCTATTAACATATGTTTTGGATCTCACTCATCTCATCTTCTCATGGACTTTACTCCATCAATTTTCATATCTCTCTTAGGTAACATTTTCTTCTTCCTTTCTTTTGAAACCTTCTTCTTAGCATTTAAACATGCACATCATCTCTCTGTTCCCCTTCATAGCAAATCATCTTGAAAGAAATATCTAAACACACTGACTCCACTTCTTAACCTCCATTAATTATATAGGATGATTTGGGGTTACACTATAGTTAAAGGTATGAGCTCACTATCAGAAAATCCAAGGTGGGGGTGGGGGGCAGTGTTGGGAACAGGACTGTCCTATGCATGGCATAAGCAATAGCTCAGTATCTGAGAAATTCTTTAAGCTCCTCCTTCTTCAATGTATTGGCTTTCACCTTTGCCAACTTCTTTTTTGGTCATAAGATAGCTCCCAGCACCAACTAGGAAAACATATTTCTTTATTTACATCCAGCAAGATAGAGGAAGGGACTCTCTCTTGGTCAAAGAACAAAAGAACATCTCTTCAGTTTTATTGGGCAAATAGTCAGGCATCTTAGACCATTAGCAATCATCCAGGAAATGTTGCACTTGATTAATTTAAATTTGGGTTCCTAAACCAGTACAGATAGGAGCACAGGATTAACATGTTTGTGTAGAATAATTGTAACTGGAGCTGAGGATAATGTCAGTTTCACTTCAGTTACGTGGGCTGTTGGAGCAACGAAGATTCATGTTAGATTGGAACAAAATCCAGGGGTAAAGGGGTGGGAAGATGTTAGTAGGGCAACCAATGGTGTTCATAGTTCATTCATTTCTGGTTTCTGTCCACATTGTTCTATTCATTCTTCTTTGTAATTTCAGACCCATTTAGCCAATTGCCTACGTGCCATCTCTACTCTTTGTATTAAAAGCATCTAAAAAAATAAAAAGCATCTAAAACTTCACCAGTCCACAACTGAGCTCTTATTTTCCTTTGGCGCCCCTTGCTCTAGTGGCCACAAGAACATAGTTTGGCAAATGGGGACCCTGAGGGAAATAGGTAGCTGCCTACCCTGAGGGAAATAGGTGGCTGCCAGTACTGCCTACAGGCCCATGTCATTGCCAGTCACATGGCCACTAGTATGGGAGCCCCCACCCCAACCAAGCAAGGAGGGTAGATAACCTGCTCTCCAAGGGGAACCCCTGGGGTAAAGAGCAAAATCAGTTTTTCACCCCACTCAAGGGGGCTCTTTCTAAAAAATAATCAATGTCTTTCTGTGAAATGAGGAATCTGATGGGGGCCTAAATCCCTCCTGCAAAAATGGAATATCAATGGACCAACACCTACCTGTTGCAGCATGGCCAAGGCTTCCTACTCATCACTACAAGTCTTAGTTGGACTTTGGGAAGGTCACCCACAGTGGGATATGCTAATATGACCCCCTTAGGACCCATTCAGACAAAGAGTGCCATGTGCTGTGCCTGACCTCAGTGTGCCTGCCGTAGATGCAGGCTGCCCACCCCTTCCATGCCCCCTTTACTTCCTCTCTTAACTCCAGTTGACAAATAATCTGTTCCAGGATGGTTGGACACAGGTGGCTGTGGTTTTTTCACTCAGCCTGGTTGATAAGGGTGATCTTTCCACCCTCATTGTAAAGTCAGAGCAGCCACTAGAAGTTCCAGGGAAGTGTATGCCAGGTAGTAGATGCGCCAACCTACTTGATCTCATTGTCTAACCAGCTAGCCAACTCCCTGGTATTCTAGGGGGAATTTTCAAAATTCCCACTTATCCCCATCTCTCCACCAGAGGACAGAGATGGCATGCCCTAGATGCCCCCGCCATGGGTGGGTACTTCTCCCCACACTGGTAGGGTGAAGGCAACCCTTATTTAGCACATAAAGCCTGAGCCCTGTGTTGCCCAGGATGCTCCTGTACAAAAGGAATGCAAGAGCAATAAAAAGTATGTCCAAAAATTAACCTACTCCATACGTCCCATGCACATTATTCACTGTGCCAAAATCTGTGGAGGGAGTTGCTGTATGGTGTGTCATGGGAACCCAGACAAAGACAGCAGAAAGTTGTATCAAATGACTGCTGCATTAAAGGGCACACCATGGAGATATTGTGGGTTTGGTTCCAGATGCAGCAATAAAGTGAATATCACAGTAAAGTGAGTCATATGAAGTGTTTGGTTCCCAGTGCCTATAAAAGTTATGGGTACAGTATATTATAGTCTATTAATTGTACAGCTGCACCATGTTTGAAAAAAACAATGTTTTTTTGAAATAAACATACTTTAAAAATAATTTATTACCACAAATGCTAACCATCACTTGAATTCAGTGAGTCATAGGCTTTGCTGGTGCAGGGTCTTACCTCAATGTTGATGACCACTAGCTGATCAGGGTGGTGGTGCTGAAGGTTGGGGTAGCTATGACAATTTCTTATAATAAGATAACAATGAAATTTGCCACATTGACTCTTCCTTTCACAAAATTTTTCTCTGTAGCATGTGAAGCTGTTTGATAGCATTTTCCCACAGTAGAACTTCTTTCAAAATTGGAGTCAGTCCTCTCAAACCCTGCATTGCTTCATCAACTAAGTTTATGTAATATTCTAAATCCTTTGTTGTCCTTTCAACAGTGTTCACAATATCTCCACGAAAAGCAGATTGCATCTCAAAAAACCTACCTTGTTTACTCATTCATAAGAAGTAATTCCTCATCCATTAAAATTTGATTATGAGATTGCAACAATTCAAATACATTTTTAGGTTTTGCTTCTAATTCTAGTTCTCATGTTATTGCCACCACATCTACAGCTACTTCCTCTAGTGAAGTCCTGAACCCCTAAAAGTCATCCATGAGGGTTGAAATAAATTTCTTTCTAACTCCTGCTAATATTGGTATTATGACCTCCCCCCATGAATCATGAATGTTCTTAATGACATCTAGAATGGCGAACCCTTTCCAGAAGGATTTACTTTGCCCACATCTATCAGAGGAATCAATATCCATGGCAGCTATAGCTTTACAAAATGTATTTCTTAAATAATGTCTTGAAAGTTGAACTTACCCCTTGATTTATGGGCTGCAGAATGGATGCTGTGTTGGCACGCATGAACACAGCACTGATCTTGTGCATCTCCATCACAGCTCTTGGGCGGCCAGGTGCACTGTCAATGAGCAGTAATCTTGTACATCTCCATCACAGCTCTTGGGCGGCCAGGTGCACTGTCAATGAGCAGTGATGTTGTGCATCTCCATCACAGCTCTTGGGCGGCCAGGTGCACTGTCAATGAGCAGTAATCTTGTGCATCTCCATCACAGCTCTTGGGCGGCCAGGTGCACTGTCAATGAGCAGTAATCTTGTGCATCTCCATCACAGCTCTTGGGTGGCCAGGTGCACTGTCAATGAGCACTGATCTTGTGCATCTCCATCACAGCTCTTGGGTGGCCAGGTGCACTGTCAATGAGCACTAATATTGTACATCTCCATCACAGCTCTTGGGCGGCCAGGTGCACTGTCAATGAGCAGCGATCTTGTACA